>APFE030043024.1:159329-195004 GCA_000404065.3 Pinus taeda | reverse complement strand
AATATATATTAGTAAGTAATTTGAAAAACTACATTTATTCTAGTATTTGGAGAATGAAGCATCACATTCAATGGTTGAATCTAAAATTGAAGCAACTATGTTAATTGATACTTAAATTTGTTATCTCTACAAAATGCAATTACGCTCTAACTCAAAACTTGAAATTCAAGAAAAATACATATACTGTGCAAAAATATAATCCCATCAAAAATTTGAAATTATAAAAAAGCATGTGCATTATATGTCATGTTCATATATACAAAGATAACATGTTTTATCATAATATTAGATCTTTCTAAAGCATATGGCAAAGTCACTTGTGGAGTCATTGAATTGATTTTCTAACATGTAGGTTGTAAGCTAGAATTTACGAATGAGATAGAAGGATATTTCCCATTTATCTCTTTCTCTCTCCTACTTAATGGTTCAACTAGAAAGGTTTTCGAGTCCTCAAGAGGATCAACTAGGTTGTCCCTTATCTCCCCTTATTTTTTTAATGGTGGCAAAAAGGCTCAATAGGTATCTAATTCATGATGGGTCACATGGAGGTTTAAAATTCATAAGGATTGGAAATGACATTTTGTCAACCTACTTGTTGTTTGTTGATGATGTATTATTGTTTGGTGGTTCTCTTAGTGATTCTTTGATCGTTCATTAGGTTTTAAAGCTTACATGCAAGCTATGGGGATGGAAATCAACAATCACAAATATTCCATCTCATTTTACACGATAGTTCTAGAACAATAATGAGCCATCCATGGAATTCTTCGCTTTCAAGTTAATGAATTCAATAAAGGATTCATATACTTAGGATTTGAGGTAAAACCCATTAAGTGTGGCCATATCGATTATGTATGGATTAAAAAACTACAAGAAATAGAGTATTGTCTTCTATCCTTATCCATGGTTAAGGTTTTGCATTGGCTATCATGGGATTGTCTCTATCATGCCCTTGCAAGATCGTATGGTATCCTCCATGGATTTGAGCTCCCTCAAGACTATATCACCTAGCCAAGGATCAATGCCTTTAAACCTGAATTGAATGAATTATTTCCCCTTCACCAATACTCTAAGTGCTATGGAGGGAAATATGTCATTTAAGGATGTTGTTTCATCTTCAAGCTTCCATGGATTTTCTTGATGCTCTTTTTCCTTGGAAAAATATACCACCATTCCAATGAGTATTATTGTGGCTAATTCAGTTAAATAGTAGACCAATTTCTATTAGAAGCATGGATTATTTATTGGTGTGCTAGCTCGTGGCATATATTTATGGATATGCACAACTAGGTTTCTTGAAGTTAGAAGTCCCTTCTATTAGAGGAGGCTTATATCTAGTTATGTACATAATATATTTTTCATTGATTCGTTTGATGCAGTGGTTGACAAAGACATTATTCTCCACTACAAGTCCTTATTTTCGAGATTAGTTGGCCTTTGAATGAAACCCCCATACCCTACCTTTAACCTATTAATGGATTGTCTAACCTTAGCTCCATTATGGATAGGGTTCTCTAAACTTCCCATATTATTATTACCTCTTGAGATGCTAATAAATATTGGAAAAGGAATTATAAATTTTAATTACATAAGCCTAAAACAATAGAAACATAGGTAGAGATATAGGTAGATTCATATGGACATGTATGGAAATATAATCATGATTATCAGAAAAGCAATATATACTATTGATCTTTCTTTATAATGGGGAACATGATCACATCTTACCCCAATCACAAGCCTATTCATGACTTGGAGAAGTGAAGCATGGAGGAGCCATTGCCAAGAGGAAACCCAACTAGAGGTATACATTGTGAAATGGTGTTAATGCAAATCATTAATTAATAGAAATAGATAGTGAAACGAAAGAATCCAATTCAAAAATCAACCAAAGACGAGCCAATCTAAAAGTATCACTTAAACTCCCATCAATCCATACCAAATAAATCCCATCTTAGAAAGAATTTGGTGGCCCAAGGGAGGAGAATACTATAGAGAAAGCTGAAACCACTATGTAAGATGAATTACTCAAGAATCTAGTGGAGAATATGAAGATCATTGCTAGAGATATACCTAGTCCCACAAAGGAAGAAACAAATGCTCCCTTCATTTCTAATACAAATACTATGTCCAAAACAACCCTAGAGAATGGACCCAAGTAGCCAACAAGAAATACAAAAAGTACCATAAATATATCGGTGATTATATAACTCAATCTTAGATAGAAAATTTACTATTAAATGAATTATTGAATAATATTGTTATTATCTCAATTTATCAAGAAGTATACTTACATATTTCAAAGAGGGAAAGAATTTGATAGACCAACATAGTATGTAGGTTTATAATTCTCTATGGATTCTAGGCCATAAATTCCAAAAATCATCTACTTTGTGTAAATCCATATTGCATGGTTCCCTCAACAATTTTTTAATACATGTTTTAACTATTACAATGATAAAAATAATTAGGTATGACTTCATAACAAGATCATGAATATAATCTATTTATGGTGCATCATATGGTTATCGACAAGATCAAGATTGAAAATAGTCCAAATCATTTTAGAAGGTATACCATTATATTGACATTCACTTGCATACATTCCAAAAGGTATACTAAACAAAAATCACAGGAATTCATTTAGTTTTCTTTGGACTTATAAGAAAGAAAAATAAAGTGCCTATTACTATATGGGAATAATTGGCCAAGAATGATCTGATTTAGAATATTAGTTTGCAGTGCTAAGATCTTCCTCAGATTATAAACAAAATGCTTTCATTGTGCTTAAGGTTTCATCAACTTTTGTAAGTAAAATAAAGAGCTTTTATGTTAATTTTATGAGCAATTTAACATAAACCAGAAACTGAACAAAAGCATAAACATGTACAGAACATCATCAAAAACACACTACAACAAGCACATGATAAAGGAGTTCACCTCTCCTGGCTACGTTTCCTTGGTCTCGCTTCCAATGGCTTGGGCCTCTCTATTATGCTCAAAAGTGTAAAAAATTGTGTTTATAATGCTCAAATGCTTATGAGACCTGCTCTCACCAGTCGAGAATATCCAAAAATGGCTATCTAGCCTCTTTTGCATCCAATTTGGTGAAAAATTGAAGAAGTTATGACTTCCCCTTGTTTTCCCATTATTCGCTCCACAAATTTCCCTATTTCCATTAGGGAAAATTTTAAGGATGAAAAATTATTTTAAATTTTAGAAACTTTGGCGAATCTCACTAGTGTCTAAGATGCAATCTATAAGAGGTTTGTTGATATATTTGTAAATATATATGAATTTCTAGTGATTTTATATGAAGACTCTATATATTTTGGTGATTTTGGGGTAAAATAATTTTATAGTGTAAAATTTGGGCGAATCATTTTTAGAAAAAATGGAAATTGGCAAATCATTTATTTTAAATCATGGGAAATTAGCCCACCTGCGAATATTAGCCCCTAAAATTTTCCAAGCAGACCATTAAACTGCAGCTTATAGTCACATCGCATCCGAGGAACCTATCGCATTTCACAATCGGAGGAGAACTGACAGGAAATCATAAAGTGAGACTCTATTTTCCTGTGAGTTTCAATTGTGATCTGCGATTTCGTTTATCACTTCACAACTCGTGTACACTGGGGTCAATTTTCCATAATGCCTTCCCTTCGTCAATCTGCAATTGTGATTCATCGCATCGTGCCTCCGACTGATTCCTGAATGCCTTCTTGCCTACCTTATCACATTGCACCTTGGATGTTTTCGGGCCTTTTATAGACATATTTGGGCACTGCAACCCCAATCTCATATGTCCATAAACCAAGGGCTTCTAAGTCCCTAAAATTTTTGTTTCATACCCTTAAGGAACAAGGTTAGCTGATTACATCATCTCCCAGAAGTTCTCCATGAAAAATTGCTTAGAACTAGTCAAAACTGGACCATCTCGCCTGCTCTATGGTCAAAGTGTGATGCATCCCACCTAATGCACACAGGGGGTGCGATGCATACTGAAAAGCCCTTCTATGGGGTGCGATGGGTGAGAGTATACAAATGGTAGAGACAGTTTGCAAGGTAGATGATCATGGAATCTTCCAGAAACTTCTCTTGTGACACTTGCCTCTCTGAATTCACCTAGGGATGAATAACAGATCATGAAATCTCCAAGTGGAACTGAGAACTATCAAAGAAATGACACTAATCAAAATCCTAGAAGTTGACTCACCCACCTGCAAACATATATATATGGATCCCTCATCCTAGAGATCTGGGGGCTGGAATTTTGCATCTTATAAGGAAGTGCTATTGGTTTCTCTATGGATCATCATAGTGTTGGGTGATCTAGCTTTTCATGAGGTGAAGAAGGAATTTCATGCTAGGAGGATGGCATTGGGTCAGATCAATGAGTTATAATCCTCTCTTCTACTACTTCTAACAATAAAGCTATTTGAGTTTTCCTCCATATTCTTGTATGTCTTTGAATATTGAATTAATATATGCATTTGTGTGTATCTAATCCTATATTGTTTATGATTATAGATCTCTATGCTTTGATGGTATTATGTTGCTTTGACTCTACAGGTGTTCTTTGAAGCGGGATAAGTGAGGAAGGAGTGGCAAAGATCTGTCAAAGGGGAGAGGAAACAAGCAAGGAGCTAAGTGGAAGACTGAGGTTGGTACTCTCTGCTTCTCTCTCATCTATTTCTCATGAAGGAAAATGCAAGTAACTTTAGTTTGTTTATTTCTAAGATAGCTACCTGTCTTAGTGGGACTAGCAGCTTTGATGGACACTAGTTTTCCCGATAAAAAAATGGCGAATCCGCTAGGGAACGAATAGCTTGTTTGCTTGTTTCTATTTTGTTTACTTTATAAGCTACAGACGGAGCCTGAAGTTAAGCCAGCTAGACTTCGAACTGCTTTTTCTATGCAACTGCAAATTAGATAAACGTTGCTTCAGTCAATCTCTAGGTTAGTTTATGAATTAAACATCTGACTTGCAAACATCCTAAGTGCCCTGGTGGTGGCTCAAGTAACCTTAATAGATTAGCCCCTATGTTTTTTATTTATTGACTATCATTAGCTCAACCTAAATCCCTGAACTAAGCTGCAAACTGTGACCAAAAACCAAGCCCAGTCTCGTCCCTGGACCATCGCACTGTCTCCTTTTGATAGTCTAGATGCATCGCACCTCCCGTGTGTTGTAGGTGAGATGCATCCCTATTTCCTTGTGTTACCGGTGCGATGATCAGATAAGATTGTTTCTGCCTCCAGATTTTGGTTTTTCTTCATTCTCTTCAACTTTATTCACGAGTTTTGTTGTTTGTGATCAGTATACCACTATTGAAACTCCCTTCCTTTGCATTATTCAGCCTCCATTGTACAAAGAATTGTGAATTTTTTTATGTATTTTTCGCCATTTACAGTTCTCTTTTGCAAACAATAGCTTAATCGAACTGTCGTCTTTTGATTTGAAAGTGTCGCAAGTGTCGTTTTCAGTCAAATAAAATAATCCTCCTCTTTTTGATAGTCGATTACACTATTACTCTTGTATTTCATTTGAATTAATAGTATTTCAAGTGTCGAAAGCAGTTTTCAATTCAAAATCGCAAAGTGTCATCCTTGTCTTCCTTTCTTCTTTTGAAGAGAAAATTGTTAGTACTGTTGCTTTGAAAGAAAAGATAATTCAGATTTGTACTTAGCATTCTTTTTGTCATTCACACATTAAGAAAGCAGAAAACAAATACATGCATGTGCATTTGCATTTAGACTGCTTGTGAAGATTGATTTAGGATGGTGCATCTTAGTGTGTGCTCTCTGCTCTATGTTGAAAGAATTTTGCTTCTCTTTCCTTAGTAGCTAGTATTTTCATTGCAAAAAGAAGAGTAAATGATTGTTTATCATCTTAGATTGCATATTTAGGAGTTGTATATCTACATCACGCGGTGAACCTTAAAGGCAGACTTCTTAAGAAAGATCAACTGTAAAATAAATTTCAATGAACATAAAAACGCTTTGGAACCTAACACACAAAATTTAGAAGTCTAGGCTAGAGACATATTCCGGCATCGTAAAGCCTGGTAACTATAGCTTTCATCGTAGGTTGGGTGATTCCTCCTTTTTGAGACAATAAGTGCTAGTATGGACTTGTGCTCCCACATACCCTCGAGTACATATTGGGAGACTGCAATAGGCTATATCCTCTATCCTTAGGAAGCCGTGTCTACCGCCCTATCAATCGCAATGCACTGAACACAACATTCGGGAAGATTGACTGCCATACTGTAAAAAGTATTCTGCAGGTTTGCGATTGGTTTGGTAATCCCTCTGTCTAGATTTCTAGCGTAGTCTCTTTCGTTCCTTTTCAGACTCCTTAAAAGAAAAGGTCCATCTGAGCACTTGTCAGTTCAGGCTCATTAAAAATCAAAGGCGACCAGAGTCATCTTTAGCTTTTTCTCGACTCTTAAAAACTGAAAAATCAAGTTGTGTCAAAGCGTCATAAAAATTATTTTAATCGGAACAACATCACTTTTCCCTCATTGGTCTTAGGTTGAGAAAATAGAGTCCACCAACCAAGGATTTCCCCTTGGGGGAAATCCTAGTCCCTTCTCCTCTTGGGGAGATGTTGGTGCACCTCATATGGCCACATTGTCCCTTCCAGGACTGACAATTGGTCTGCTAGTATGGCTCTTCTCAACCTCTGTCATTCAAAACACCGTGCTTCGTGAGCAATCAAATCATTAGCTGGATGATGCTAGAGTTACCCCCCAACCTTCTACTTCGTTTGTTCCTCCCTCTCCTTCTTCCTCTTCACTTGGTAAAGCTAGTAAAACTAAAAACCAAGTAACTAAGAAGAAGAAGAAAGGGAAGGAGAATAAGAAGAAGAAGCCAACGACAAAAGGGGGAAACCAAACATCGTCTAGCGAAAATCCACACACTGCACCATCCAAACCTAAATCTCCATGTGTCATTTGCAAAGGGGACCATTATCATCGAGATTGTCCTTGCATCCCATAGATCTTAAGGGACTGGTCTCCCCGCTTGCACAATCTAGTGTCCTCAACCTCTAACGATCATGTTGAAAGTACATTGTCAACTAGTGAAAACGAAGTCACTGGACAGAAAGGAAGATCTAAAATTCCTTGTAGACTGTGTGAAAGCGATCATGGCATCCACCATTGTCCCTTCCTAGATGAAGCTAAAAGAGTCTTGGATAATCGTCCTACTTCACCACTACGGCTTCCTCCTGGATACATGAAACCCTTGCCGAGTCCATCACTAGTTGAAAATCTAATTGATACACCTTTGTGGTCAGTCGAAGCATCTATCATTGAAGATAAACCCTCTGAGTCCACACTAGACCAAAGTCAACAGGGTGAGATGGAAGTCGTCTCAGTCTTGTCTTCAGAAGGTCTACCTTCAGATGATATAGTCACCAAAGAGAATGAGAACGACACTGTTCAAATTCTTTTCGTAAACACAGAATCTGATGAACATGGGAGAAATATACCCGTTCCTTTATCGCAGGAAGGCAGTTCGTCAGAGACGTATCCGACCGTTTATTTGGTCCCACCTCCAAGCAACCTAGTCATTTCCTTCGATTCGAATCTACTAGGCAAACCCCATCTACCATCTAATGTACCATTTCAAATCATAGTACAAGCTTACAGAATGGTCATGGTTGGTACTATCATAGATGAAGGGGCTTTTGTGAGTATCCTTTCCTCAATGGCTTGGAAAGTGCTTGGTTCTCCATCACTTTTGCCTGAGATGTGAAATCTAACAAGCTTCAACAAAGGAACCAGCCGACCGTTAGGGATCCTTCCAAATTTGCCTATAATTTTGAGAAGGAAAATCGTTTATCTGAACGTAATGGTAGTCCAAGGACCTTTATATTACAATCTACTCCTTGGGCATGACTACATTTATAGCATGGGAGCTATTGTTTCCTCACTCTTTCGAGTGATGTGTTTTTCCGCATGAAGGCAGAGTGGTCCAGCTCGTAGATCGGATTTCATTCCCCGGTTCACACATAGCTAATAGTCAAGTGCCATCCCTATCTGGTCTTTTTAAGAAAGGAATGTCTCATCAATATCCAGTCTGTCCACCTGATTAGCACGAGTGATTCGGTAATTGTGACTGAAACCGAGGGGGCATGCACCCTGGTCTGCTTCGGTAGGAAAAATTCAGGTATAGGGTAGGTTTCCGTGGAGGATATATGACTAGTATGACACACCTATCTATTTAGGAAAATGGGATTAGACTGGAATAATATTCCTCTGTCAAAAGTGATATTCTCAATAGAGCCAAGGAAGTGTTTTGTCTGCAAATGAATAGTAACCTGGAAACTCTACTTCGCTATACCTGGGGACATGCAAAACCTTTTTGCATGCAAGTGAAAAGCGACCAACGTAACTCTAGCCCCATATTTTCTATTGACTTCAACTGCTTAAGTTAGGTGATTGGTTTGATCAACCATTCACCTTTGTCGGGACCAACGGAAACGGAAAAGTAAAGGAGATGTTTCCCACCGAGAAGCTATCCTACCTAACCTTAGTAGTTCTTTAACCCCTAGGATAGTAGTTGGTCGTTCCTAGCCTGCATACAAAAGGCTCCGGAGAAACGTTGCAAAGGGGGCAAGCTCCCTAAAAAATGAACCTACTGATGAGACATCTTTATTATACGATTGGCACGAGCATTTTTACGCGAAGTTCAAGCTCGTTAAAAAATAAACCTAGCAATGAGCATATGTTCCACTAGAGTTTAAGCTCATTAAAAAATGAACCCACCTCCGGTAAATAACCATTGCGATCGCATAGTTATCAGCTTTTGAGCCTTGGTTGTGTTCTTACCATCACCGCCACTCTTTTTTAGCCCATCATACGCCTCCATTTGATTGTTTACCTCTTTTGAGGAACAACTGCGACGAGTGATTCTATTAGCCAACTTCTTTACACTACTTTGATTGAAAATTTCCAAACCTTACCTGGAACTAGTTGCTATTTGAAAACATCACTCGTTCCTCAGAAAACAAGTCTCCTTTAAGCTCTTTTCATCTGACTCATAAAATATGAAAAGATTACCAAGCAATTGGCCTCTACAGCTCGTTAAAGTGATTAGGAGTGCCATCCCTCCTCTAGATTTTAATCTTTTTGGACCTGAGGGATCATTACACAAAAATATCGAGCGCTTGTCTTATTTGGCTTGTTAAAACTATAGAAAAGTCATCCCTTTCGTATTGTTTTATACTTTTTCGGACCTAAGGGATTATACTACGAAAAAGGATTAATGGAGTTTCCTTTCTGTCTCTTTTCATACTCTCTAAAATTGAAAAGGACCGAGATATCTTTGTCATTAAACTCGTTAAAATAATAGCGACAAACTTGTCCGTGCAGACAAGAGCGAGTTTCAATGTCGCTAGGCTCGTTAAAACATAGCGACGGGTTTGCCCAAAGGGAAAATTATAGAACAAGCATATGTTATCCTCCTCAAGCTTGACAAAAATAAAGAGGTATTGGTCAGAATGACTGGGGAAAAATTGGGAAGAAAACTTGAAGGAAACTTTATTGGTAGCAAGTCGCTCTTGAACATGAAACTTTCACCTCCATCACCATGATTGAGTCGGGTTGGGTTATTTTCGTTCACCGGTCATATCACATTGGTCTACCGTACCATCCATTTTTGGGGTTAACGCTACCAATCCATTTTAGTGTTCACTAATATGTTTCAGAAGAAGTCGCTTAGAGAATTCACCACCTAGCTTGTGTCTCATTCCGCTGCATACCTTCACCCTTCATGTCTTTCATGACCACCACCTTGAACCTTGTATCATCAGATCATTTTCACCTCCAAAAAATCATTTGCTCCGTTCCATGTCGTAGATGTGGGATTCATTAAGGCCCTCCTACGACGAGTCACTTCTTGTCGACATCAGCTCATTATCCAAGAATTGACTTTAGGAACAACCCTTTCAGTACTTTGAAGCTTGCATGCCTCAATGGAAAGTTTCTCACTTCCGGCGACAGTTTACATCAATGGCCTTTGACTGAAAGATTTTGCGTGGTGTTCGACGTCAAGTCCCTTTTTCACACCACGTGAATTGTACTGCAATACCTTGAGGGTCATTATCATTATCGGTGATTCCTCTCGCGCCTGTTAACAACTTACATCATTGGCTGGTAATCAGGTGATGTCTTTCCATGTTCAACTTCAGAACATCTTTTCACATGGATCGACTTGTACTTCGGGCGAAGATTAAATGAGTTTGAAGACCCCGGATCTAGTTTCATCCATCCGGCTGCAATATATTCAAGAAAATAAAGACATCAAATGTACATCATATCTGCATAGATAATCATCCAAGTCAAAGGATGATGGCTCTACCAGAATCATCAGTCTATCGCACAGACAGTTTTCTGTCATATGTACATGAAAATGAATTTATAAAGCTGAGCATGGGAATGCCCACCTTAGCTAGATCATGAAAATATTATGAAGATAATGTATGGTATTGTATCTTATTATAGGTCACCTTTCAGTTCAAGAAACATCGGATCCTCATGATAAAGCATTTCACCCGACATTAAAAGATTTACGACCTCATGCTTTAGGGGGAATTTGTTACAAAAATATTTGGGCACTGCAACCCCAATCTAATATGTCCATAAACCAAGGGCTTCTAAGTCCCTAAAAGTGTTGTTTTATACCCTAAAGGAACAAGGTCAGTTGATTACATCATCTCCCAGAAGTTCTCCATGAAAAACTACTCAGAACTGGTCAAAACGTGACCATCTTGCTTGCTCCATGGTCAAAGTGCGATGCATCCCACCTAATGCACACGAGGGGTGTGATGCATACTGAAAATTCTTTGTATAGGGTGTGATGGGCGAGAGTAGACAAATGACAGAGACAGTTTGCAAGGTGGATGATCATGGAATCGTCCAACAACTTCTCCTGTGACACTTGCCTCTCTGAATTCACCCAGGGATGAGTAAGAGATCATGAAATCTCCAAGTGGAACTAAGAACTATCAAAGAAATGACACTAATCAAAATCCCAGAAGCTGACTCACCCACCTGCAAACATCCATATATGGATCCCTCATCCTAGAGATCCGGGGACTAGAATTTTGCATCTTGTAAGGAAGTGCTAGTGGTTTCCCTGTGGAACATCATAGTGTTGGGTGATATAGCTTTTCATGAGGTGAAGAAGGGCTTTCATGTTGGGAGGATGGCACTGGGTCAGATCAATGGGTTGTAATCCTCTCTTTTACTACTATCAATAAAGCTATTTGAGTTTTCCTCCATATTCTTGTATGTCTTTGAATATTGAATTGATATATGCATTTGTATGCTCAATATATATTTGATACTATATTGTTTATGATTATAGATCTCTATGCTTTGATGGTATTATGTTGCTTTGACTCTACAGGTGTTCTTTGAAGCGGGACAAGTGAGGAAGGAGTGGCAAAGATCTGTCAAAGGGGAGAGGAAACAAGCAAGGAACCAAGCGGAAGACTGAGGTTGGTACTATCTGCTTCTCTCTCATCTATTTCTCATAAAGGAAAACACAATTAACTTTAGTTAGTTTGTTTCTATGATAGCTACCTGTCTTAGTGGGACTAGCAGCTCTGAATGGACACTAGTTTTCCCGATAACAGGGCCAATTTTTAACATCGACTCACCTGCGATTGTGATTTGCGATATGCGGGGCCAATGGTAGCCTACCACTTGGTGCCTCCTCATTCGTTGAAGGGCGTTGCCACATCATCCAATCCTGCCATGTGTCCAAGTCAAACTTGAACTTTGATTTGCCCTAACTTTTACATATGAGCTCAGATTTGAGTGCCGTTCACATTGTTGGAATCAGAATGACGAGCTCTTCGATCTAAAGCTAAGTTTATCAAGATTATGACACCTGATCACTCCTCCCCATTGGAAATCTTTTGGACCCAAAAATATCACTTTCAATTGACCAACAGGTGAGGGTATAATTTCCTCACCTTTCCAATCTCTATCCATTGATCACTAGATTGGAACTTGTGATTTCCATGATTCTTTTTGTGCCTTTCTGTGTACTTGCCTTTAACCTTTTCAAGTTGTTCTTGCACTGTTTTATGTACCATTTGCAGTCGTTCAATGAACTCTTTGGCCCTATCCATGTTACTATCAATAGTAACATCCTTCTTACCAAAATGATACAATACATTATGATGCAAATGGTAAAAAAAATTCCTCCACTTGATTACTTTGACTCAAGCTAGAATATACATCTTGAAAGTATGTATTTTTCTAAACATAACTTTCATGTAAAACAAAATGATGCTTGATGAAAGTAGTTATACAAACTATAGGCCTAGAAAGTACATCAACAAACTTGTCGCTTATACCTTTCTTATACCTTTTGACCAAGTGGAATAGAAGAAAACCCATTCAATGGAAGTGCCTTTGTCGCTACAACTTAAACACTTTATCATTGAAATTTTCTGAATGCAAAGAAATGGGCTTACCATATTGCAGATAGACTGCACCCATGGCATAGTCACATACAAAAACCTGAAAATTAAATGACTATGTCAAGTCTAGAAATGCAAGTACTGGAACTATACTGATCATTTGTTTCAAAACATAAAATGCCTCTCGTTGTTTGCCTCAGCACTGGAAGACCTTTTGCACAATTGCCAATGAATGCAAATGAACTACAATAGAAGAAAAATTAACAAAATTTCTCCTCCAACATTAGGCTGCTCCCAAAAAACCTCTTATCCAAATGACTATCTTCAAACTCCTTGTGTAAATTACGAGCAGAGCAAAGGCGTCTACAGCTTAAAAAGGATGTATGATTCCTTCACCTGTGTCTGCAGGAATGGAGTCAATACCACCACATACTGTTATGGATTCAATCTTGGAGAGGTCTAGCTTTAGCTCACCTTCTCCACATCCCACGTAGATTGCCAAAAATCCCTTGGGAACCTGAGCACGCTTGGAAGAACCAATTTCATGGCTCAAGTTAATCAAAGAATTTTTATCCAACATATTCTTTGACATCTTTAGAAAAAAAATGTTCTTGACATACAACATCAAATATTTTTTTCTCACACATGACAAGTTCATAATTTTTTTTGAAAATTAAAATGTCATCCAAATTGACTATCATGTCTACAAATGGCTTCAACACATCTTTCTTCATATGCGTAAAAGTAGTAGGAGCATGGAAAAGACCGAAAAGCATAACAATCCATTCAAACAAACCTTGCCTAGTTTTGAATGTCGTCTTCCCTATATCTCCTTCAACAACTCTACTTTGATGAAAACCAATTCTTGAATCCCATTCAAGGAAATGCTTACCATTCTTCTCGTGCACCAAAACAAGAGGTGCACCACAAGGTAAAGGAGTAGGTTGAATGATCCTTTTATTCAATAATCCCTAGATTTGCATCTTAATTTTTGTGCTTTCCATCACCGACATCCTATACATGCCAATGTTAGGAAGAAGACACGTTTGTTGCAACTATAACTCAGGTTGGATTCCCCTCTTGGGAAGTAATCCCTTTGATTCCTAAAACATTTCATCATATTGGTTAATAGAGTCAACCAAATCACTTTTCAAATTCAAATTACAACCATCAAACGCTTCATAATCAATATCATTCTCGGGTTTGATCACAAGAAGCACAATATTCTTGCTCGAATTCACCAGTCTTTTCATCTGCCTTGCATTAACAATCGAAATAATTTTTTTTTACTGTGAGCTCTCACAATATATTCTACTCCATTTTTAAATAAATGATATTTGTTTTCAGATCTATGGAAGATAGCTTTCTTGTCATAAAGGTATGTACTGCCCAAAACGATGCCATAGATATTTCACAACACAATGTCAAGCTCCACTTCATCTCTGAAATTTGCAGTGATGGTGAATCTCGGCTTACACTTTCTCGTAACCTGCAATTGTGCATTGTCACACACCCATCCAAGCAGATATAGTTTATGATGTGTAATAATTTCCAAATTTAATCTATTGACAATGTTTTCTGAGATAATATTAGCTTGAGAACCTCTATCAAACAACGTATCAATCTTGTTATGTTTCGATATCACCCTTACGCGAAACAATTCTATTCTCCTCTTTTCATTTGGAGTTTCATTATGTGAATTTGAAGAACTAGTGCTAGCAATGGATTCCTTTCCTTGAAACCCCATGGTTGTGATTTTTGTTTCATTACCGATTTCGGATCCCAAACCCTCTTCTTGAGTTATTGCAATTGTCTTTTCTTTTCCTTTGTTGTTGAATTTCTTTGGTTTCATTTCAGGATGTAGCTTCCAACAGTGAGCTTCATCGTGACCCTCTATGGAACAATGTTTACAAATTGTTTTCTCTACTTCCTTTTTAATGGATGCATTTTTCTTTCCCTTGGAACCCTTTTCTTTCCCTTTACCCTTAAATGACTTTTTACTACCTTCTTCTGAGATGGTTTTCCCTCTTGCCTCAAGATGAGTGGCTTGCACACACACACATCATCTAGATTACTGGGATTAAACATTAAGATAGAATGCCTAAGGTAATAGTGTAAACCCCCTATGTATTTCAGCAAAGCGTCCCGTGATTGCAAATCTACACCTAACATAAAAGACCTTTTTATGAATTCTTGGGTGTAATATTGCACATTTGACCTTTAATCTATCTAAATTTTTTCCAATTCATGATGGCTTTTTGCATATAAGCTAGAGGGTAGAATTGTCTTTTGAGTGTAGAAATGAAATCATTCTAAGAAATAGAGATCTTACCATGCTTTTTAATCTCCTCTTGGGTCTTTGATTCCCACCATACAAGTGTTGCACCCTCCATTCTCAAGGAAGCTAACTGAATCTTTATGTCATCCTCTTGAAGGTTTTGAATCCTCAAATAGACCTCCAATTGATGAATCCAATTATCAAGCTTCTATGCATTCACTTCACCATTATATATGGGTAACTCGAATTTAACATCAAGTTTAAAAAAAAGTGATTTACCAGTTCTTTTTGAAGAATGATGATGAGTATGAGAAAGGGTTGTGTTAGTGGAAGAGGGTGAATATGATTGTGAAGAAGAAAAGGAAGAAGATGGTGGAGAGGGTGGAGGTTTGTCTCCATTCCCATTGTTGAAAAATGTGCAACAAGAAATGTTAAATTTAGAGTGTGCTAAAAATAGACCTGCTAAAAATAACATGTCTAAAAATAGCAGTTTGGCCAATGAGGTCAATGGCCACGTTGGCTGAGAGGTGAAACTACTAAAAAATAGAAATTTCTAAAATAGTATTTCTGGGTCCCTTCCTATTTTTAGAAGTCCCTTGTCTAACTATAGGAAGTAAAAATGAATTTGGAATTAACAGTAGTTTAAAATATTAATTAATTAATTTCCATGAGTTAATTAATTATGGAAAATTAAACTTGAAGTCTTTGTGAGATCATGTAATTATTTTCTCCCTTGATTTAGGAATTTATCCCTTGATTAAAGGAGATAAGGTTCAGTTCTATAATGAGAGGATCAGTTGACTTAGTTTTACTTAGTCAAGTCCATTTAGATTAATTTAACAAGTTGTTAAATTAATGAAAATATATTTTGTTAATGCTTGCATGCATGTGACAACTATTATTTTAGATAATTGAGCATTCCATGGATCATTGATGCATGTTAGTTCAGACAAAGACCCAGTTTGAGATCAGATGAGGGATAATGTACTATCAGATGCTTCGATATTTATAGTAAGTATTCCTTGCATGGAGAAGGATCTATTATAGGAGATTGGATGACTTGTGGCCTATATATTGAGGCCTAGGTAGTCCATGATTTTCATCTTCTAATTGAAGATCATCAGAGTACAGAGAGAGCAGGATAGCTATTGAGCTAATTCTTTTTGTATGTTGAAGAGGATTTCCACTTGATTGATAATACAGTTTTAGGGTTTTGTGCTAGTGCTTTCCCCACTGATATATTCTATGTGATGTGTGATTGATTTCTCTTGATCAATTATGCATGTTTCTACTTGATGTTGCTTATGAATTCGATTATGCTTCCGCTTAATGTTTTGTAGAAGTAGAACAAGTATTATGATTTAGGGGAAGATTGGCTGCAATGATACCTCGCGCTAGGGTTTTCAACGCGGCCGCATTCGCAGAGGCTGGATCACCCCATAATTTGCTGGAAACTGAGGCTCCACGTCTCCAAAATGAGCATGCACAGATTTTCTATGAACATTATCAGCATTGCGGCACGCTGAAGGTTATCCTCGCTGCGGAATCTGCTTTTGCACCCGTAACTGACCTCCTGGACAAGGCAGCGTCAATCTGTAAGCCGATCTCCCTGAGCAAGATCTGTGGCAAGAATAAAAACCCATGCCACCATTCCGCTGGATGGATGAAAAGTGACCAGAGTAGGGACATTGCAGTAGGTCAAAAATATGACTGCACGGGCATATGGGAAGATGAGAACTATCAAGTGGATGGCTAGATATGGGGCCTCCCCACGGTCATCAGACAACCCATGATGGCCGCCTGCAAGTACCGAAAGACAGATGAGAAAAACAGTCAAGACCCGATTCCAGGATCAATCAGATTGCACGACACCAATGTTGAATTCTTTGGAGCTGCTGGATTACACTTTGGACCTGCTAAGGCAGCACCTTGGAAATTGCTGGTTGGAGGCAGACATTTCCCTTCCACAGTGAGAGGATATATAAGCCCCAGATCTGCCATCTTTTCACCAGATCTAGCTTACCAACCAGTGAATCAGGGCCTTTTCCGCAGGGATGTAGATCCCCTACCTCCCACCGATCTAACGAGGGTTTGCATCAAAGGGATGAAAGGGCGAACAACAGTTGGCACGGCAGAGCCAGAGCACACAGATCTGACCTTTAAGGCAGATCGACAACAGAAGGACCATATGCACGACACCGGGTTAGGCGGATCAGGATCACAGCCAGAACCCAAGCTACAGGTAACAACAACTTGTTTTCAGATTTTTAGTAAAACCCCTATGGGGAAAACCAGTCTAGTGTGGGTACACGCAGAAAGCACCATTATGCAGTTGAAACAAAAAATATGGGCATTGATGGGATACCCTGTTCAGATCCAACATTTGGTCAGTGGTAGGCGGTCCCTTCAGGATAGCAGAACCTTGAAAAACTATGATATTAGCCCAGAAACAACCATTGCTTTAAATCTTAGGCTGAGAGGAGGGGCTCTACCCTAGGGATAGCCAAGCTCCTCAGGAGGAGACAAGGGGAAATAGACTGCATCCCAGCATCAACCCAAGGGAGGCTCTTCTTACAAAAACATATTACAAGGTAACATAGATCTAGGGTCCTCTCCAGATCAAGGTGGATATACACCTAGACCATACATAGTAAAGTCATATGAAACACAGTCCCTAATCTGCCGTTTTAACAGTTTTTGGCCAAAGCCAATGGATCTATTTCACTGGATCTTCACCAATTGGACCATGGAATGTGATATACATTTATGCTCCAAGGGGTTTTTTATAGTTAAATTCGCATCCATGGAAGTCAGAGATACAATCATCAGTGCTGGGCCTTGGTTTTGGGGAACATCAGGTCTTTTTATGATCCCATGGTTTCCATATTTTGATCCAAACAAAATGACTGTCTCCAAAATGTCGGTCTGGGTCCACCTATATAACCTCCCCCTTCACTTTTGGAGTGAACGAGTTTTGGAAGGAAATGGGAACAACATAGGGAAATATATCAAAACAGATCTGGAAAGGACTGATGAGAGGATCTACACTTTTGCACACATTTGTGTGGAAGTAGATCTAAGTAAAGGACTGTCGGAAAATATAAGGCTGGTATACAAACAACAAAACTAGTTGCAAGGACTAGACTACGAAAACACTGCTTTCAAATGCAGGAATTGTAGGTTGACAGGACACTTGCAAAGTACATGCCCAGAAGCCAAGAAAGCAAACAGTAAAAAGAAGCAGAAAGGGAAGCAGAGGAAAGGATGTCAATTCCCCCCTCCTGACTCAGAGGATGAAGAATCAGAAGCAGAGGAGGAAGTTACCCCCACATATATTTCTGAGCCTTCCCAAGGAAAGGAGACCCAAAAGGAAACCATATCAGACAACAAGGTTTCACAGTTCCACTCAAATCAGGGAGAGAAGGCAAGCGAGGATCTGAGTATGGGAGGGATCAAACGGCATCACCACTCAGATACTTCAGACTCAGACAAGGATACAGCCTCACAAAAAGCAGAAACACAGTTAGTCCTAGCTTCGATCGAGCCCACTCAAGGAGAGTGGCGCAAGGTCGAAAAGAAGAAGGGGAGAAAAATTTGAGGTGTGAGTCCTCTACTCACTACCGGGTACCAGTTTTTTTGTCCTTTTTGTCCTTTATTTTTTCTTTTCTTTCATTTTTTCTAAATGCACGATAGCTTAGCTACGTTGCATTGTGTGCGAAAGCACTGGAGCCCAATGGGCATCTTATGGAAATGATTCAATGCATCTGCTTTGTGTAACTTTTCATTTTTTAAATAACAAGTTACCGCTTTTTTCCTGTGGAAAAAAGTATTATGCTTAAGGACATTGCATATATCAGTTTGATTTATAGGTGAAATTTCTACATGGTATCATAGCTAGCTAATTTGTAGAAAAATTCTACAAAATTTCTACATGGTCTTGAAGCACAGGTGATCAAGGAGAGAATAGTATACTAAGAGGAGATTTCAAAGTTTTGAGTTTTGGGCCGAGACTTTTCATAGCAGATATGAAAATTTATGTATAAAAATTTTAGAAATAAATAACAGATTTGGATTCCTTGTGGAAAAATACCCAAAACCAAAAAAAAAAATCGGCTTAATCAGAGATCGGATGAGGGAGATATCATTGATTTAAAATCATCTCTTTTTCCAAGAAATTTCGTGATGGTGGGAAAATGGAAATAGATTGGTGTGCTAGCCAAGAACCTGTATGCACTTGAGTTACAAGATGCATGCAAAGCCTTGAGGAGCAAGGTAAAGGTTAGATACTTGGCGGTTGAGAGGAAGAGTAAATTACCTCTCAACATGCAGAGCCAAAAGAAGTATCAAACGATTGTGGAGGAGCCACGACTGGTGCAGCGGCTTCAGGAGGTTGTGGAGCAGCCACAACAGGGGAAGCTAAGTGGAGATCGAGTAGAGAATCTACTCATGCAGAGACCTCTATTAGGGGGAAACTTTGAGCCAGGTGGGCTGAGGGATCACATGCAGCCATACCTCCAGGTAGGAGGTGGGGTGATATAGAGTGATCGTCCCAAGGAGGAGGGGTAGTATCCTTGAGGTACCCAACCTTTTGGATGAGACCTTGCTATAGGAGTCCCAATGTGGAGTAGTAGGAACTGACTGATTGGGTAGAGATAGATGCGGATGGAGCGGCAGAGAGTGCAACAGTGCGAAATCCCAGGAAAGCGCATAGCTAGCAGGCTGCAACAATGCGAGAGGCACAAGTGTTTTGCACAATGCTAGGTGGCACAGAGAGGTGTGCAATGGTGCGAGATGCATGGAGATGTTGTAGTAGCGCAGATGTTAGAGAGGGAGCACTTGTCAGCGACAGGTAGAGATTCAACATTAGAGTATGTTCCTAGCCCAACAGAGTGGTCAGTTGGGAGTGTTTTTGTTCCAAGTGTTGTTGGAGCAAGTGGACCGGGAAGACGTGTTGCATGCAGAACATTCCAGAGTTACAGGATCGGGTTCAAGAGAAAGCCTTTTTTTTTTAGAGGGAGTGTTAAAAGTGTGCAACAAGAAATGCTCAATTTAGAATGTGCTAAAAATAACAGTTTGGCTAGTGAGGTCATTGGCCACATTAGGTGAGAGGTGAAACTGCTAAAAATAGAAAGTTCTAAAAATAGCATTTCTGGGTCCCTTCCTATTTTTAGCAGTCCCTAATCTAACTATAGGAAGTAAAACCAAATTTGGTCTTAACAGCAATTTAAAATATTAATTAATTAATCTCCATGAGTTAATTAATTATGGAAAATTAAACTTGAAGTCTTTGTGAGATCATGTAATTATTTTCTCCCTTGATTTAGGAATTTATCCCTTGATTAAAGGAGATAAGGTTCAGTTCTATAATGATAGGATCAGTTGACTTAGTTTTACTTAGTCAAGCCCAGTTAGATTAATTTAACAAGTTGTTAAATTAATGAAATATAGTTTGTTAATGATTTCATGCATGTGACAACTATTATTTCAGATAACTGGGCATTCCCTCATGGATAACTGATGCATGTTAGTTCAGACAAAGACCTAGTTGAGATCAGATGAGGGATAGTGTACTATCAGATGCTTGGATATTTCTAGTAAGCATTCCTTGCACGGAGAAGGATCTATTATAAGAGATTGGAGGACTTGTGGCCTATATATTGAGGCCTAGGTAGTCCATGATTTTCATATTTTGATTGAAGATCATCAGAGTACAGAGAGAGCGGGATAGCTATTGAGATAATTCTTTTTGTATGTTGAAGAGGATTTCCACTTGATTGATAATACAATGTTGGGGTTTTGTGCTGGTGCTTTCCCCAGTGATATATTCTACGTTATGTGTGATTGATTTCTCTTGATCAGTTATGCATGTTTCTACTTGATGTTGCTCATGAATTCGATTATGCTTCCGCTTAATGTTTTGTAGAAGTAGAACAAGTATCATGTTTTAGGACATTGCATATGTCAGTTTGTTCTACAGGTGAAATTTCTATACCCATTACCTCCTTTTCCATTGCCTCCTCCTGAAGAGCCTTATACTTTGGGAGGTTTGGAACTTTCTCCTTGCAACTTGCTATTTCTCTCTTCATAGAGGACCTTCACCATGTCATATCAAAGAAATAATTTTTGAAGGTCTTCTCATCTTCTGTCATGTTTGGAGGTTATACTTCATGAGACATGATCTCTGGAGTCTCAACTACAACTTGAGGCTAAACTGGTGTTGGATATTGTGGCAACCTTTCTCTTCTTCCCCTTGACCCAACTTCAGGGCTTCCAACCATCTTTCCTTCACCTCTTTTGAGTTTTAACCTTGTACGGATGACATATACTTGCAAACAATTAAATCCTTCTTTCAAAAAACAAAACCTAGTGCTCTGATACCAAATTTGATCTGAGTTAGAACATTGGTTTGCAGTTCTAAGATCTTCCTCAGATTATAAATAAAATGCTTTCATTGTGCTTAAGGATTCATCAATTTTTGCAAGTAAAATGAAGAGTTTTTATGTTAATTTTATGGGAAATTTAACATAAACTACAAACTGAACAAATAAACATGTACAGAACATCATTAAAAACACATTATGACAAGAAAATGCTAAAGGAGTTCAGCCCTTCTGGGCTACATCTCCTTGGCCCAGCTTCCAATGGCTTGAGCCTCTCTATTATGCTCAAAAGTGTAAACATTTGTGTTTATAATGCTCAAATGCTTCTTAAACCTACTCTCATTAGTCCAAAATGTCCAAAAATGGCTATCTAGCTTTTTTTTGCATCCAATTTGGTGAAAAAATGAAGAGGTTATGACTTCGCCTTGTTTTCCCATTATTCGCTCCACAAATTGTCCCATTTCTGGCATGATCCTACAAATTAGCCCCAAAAATGCACCAACTGGGAAAAAATCTCTCCGCGCAGCGGGCCATAATTTGTCGGCACCGACTATCTTATCGCAAATCACAATCAACGAAGTCCTGCGAGCATATGGTCTATGAATAAGGAGAGAAATGTGTGATTGCGATTCGACAGACCCGACGTACCATTAAATTGAAACCTATAGTCGCATCGCATCCGAGGAACCTATCAAATTTTGCAATTGGAAGAGAACCGATGGGAAATCATAAAGAGGGACTGAGCTTTCCTACAAGGTGCGATTGCGATTGTGATCGATCGTATCGTGCCTCCGATCAATTCTTGAATGCCTTCTTGCCTGCCTTATCGCATCGCACCTTGGCTGTTCTGGGGTCGATTTTTAACGCCGACCCACTTGTGATTTCGATTTGTGATATGTGGGACCAATGGTGGCCTACCACTTGGCACCTCCTCATTCGCTAAAGGGCCATGCCACATCATCCAATCCTGCCATGTGTCCAAGTCAAACCTGAACTTTGATTTGCTCTAACTTCTGCATATGATCTTGAATTTGAGTGACATTCACACCGTTGGAATCAGAATGACGAGCTCTTGGATCTGAAGCTAAGTTTATCAAGATTCTCACACTTTTGTTTTTGAGCCTAATTTTGAGCACCTAATCAAAGAATATGGGGGTATGTGAGGTAAATAATATATATCATTTTGGCTAAGCATTGGTAGCAAAAAAAATGATATTGAGACTCATTTTCATTGAGGGTTTATAGTAATAGGTAATGGTACTAATTATGTTGAATCACTTACATTAGAGGAATTTATTAGGAGCCTAAATAATAAATTTGACAACATTTATAAAATATAAAATGTATTAGTCCTATCATTCATTCTTATTAATAAGTATTTAACACAGAAGGCTAAAAATGGAGGGAGATTTCTTGTTTGGATTTGATCCTTAGGTATGTAGTCGAGCCCTACAAGGATTGTCAAAAGGGTTACTAAAAACCCTTAGGTAGAACAATATTCCCTTCTTAGTAAGATGCTCACAACCCTAGTAATATAAGCTAATATAGAATTGAAATGTATCAAAGTGGGGGAATGGCACCTTTTCACATAGAAGCTGGACCTGTATCTCATAAAGATTTGGAATGAAGAAGATATTTCAGCTTAGTAAAATTTCTATTGGAGGCACATATACCACAAGTCTTGGCTACACAACAATGTTTTTCGAAATTCAAAGGAAATAGAATAAATGAAGGTGGTCTAAGCTCTAGAATATAAAAGGGAATCACAAATCCATATTGTTTGTGTGGCTTTCCTTTTCTAATAAGGTTCTCATGCGAGAGTTCTTATTGACAGAACAATGACAAGTTCCTAGTATATGAGTTCTATTAAAAATTACAGTGGGAGTTCTTATTGAGGACATGATGACAAGGTCGAAGTATATGTATTCTATTAAAAATTATGGTGAGATTACCTACCATATTTTTATTTATTTCCATTTCACTAAGGTTGGGTTAGCATCAAAAGTGCTTAAATGGGAATGAATCTCTAGAAGGCATGTCAATGGAGGAGGCATTACAAACGTGGATTAATGATAGGATGATAACAACACATTAATAAATCATTTTTCCTATATGTTGGGGATTATGGTTAGGGAGGAATGATGTAATATGTTGAGGAACAATCTTTTTTCCATTGAAAGACTTCTACAAACTTTAGTATTCTTATGAAGGACTGAAGAACATAGTGAAGACTAAGGCTCCTCAAGAAATCATCCTACTAGAGATCAATAAAACAAAACTCTAAGGATTTTTCAAGGGAGTGCCAAAGGGGGAACCTAGGTTATGTGGGGTGAATGCACTTATATTTTTTTCTAATAGTCTTGGCTATCAATCACCTATAGATTAAAAAAATGCAATAATAACATGGAAAATATTAGGAAGTATTAATTCTAATAGGTATAGAAGTGGAAAAATGCATTACTAAGCTGCAAATCTATGGAAACTCCTGGTCATGATTGGATGGTTAAATGGAGATTATCAATCCTCCAACTAAGGCTTATCCCATTTTAGAACCTAGAATAGTTAAGTCAATTTACATTAGTTAAATGTAATAACATTATTTGAGCTTAATGGCTTAGCAAACATGATATTCAAGAAGGCATATATGGTGAATAGACATATCATGCTAGTCTAGGAATTATTTGTTAAATGACATTATAACTTAATGATGAGGTTTAACTAGTTGATATAATTACGTTTATTGTTAAATTTTAACTTTCATTTTGACTTTAGTTTATGATGTAAATGATCTTTTGGTGATGATCTTATAAATATAGAGTATATTTAATATTTTGGTTAAAGAGAAAAGGAAAGGCATGTGTATTTTTGTGTCTTTGAACACTGACAAAATGTAATATCACAATTCCTTCTTAACATAAAGATGTTGTTTCTTTTCACTTACTTTGGAAATAAAATAACATTTGATGTTCACCTAAAACTATATAAAATATAGCATAATGAAAATGCCTTATATACACCTTAATAAACCACCCCCCCCCCCCCCCCACACACACATACACATCCTTAATTTAATTTTTATTAAACATGTACATCCTCTCTCTCTCTCTCACACAATTCTAATTTAATTTTTTTTTATTAAACATGCACATCCCTAGTTTAGTTATGAGCCATAATTAGGCTTTGTAAAACCCTAATTAATCCACATAAATCCCCAGTTATACCTTTTATATTCCTAATTAAGTTCTCTAACTCTTTAATTATGCCATATAAATCCCTAGTTAAAAACTCAAGATATAATAAAGTTTTGTAAATTCCCAAATAAAATGCATACTCCCTTTTTAGGTCCTAAATGTATAAATAAGGGAATAAGTCCTTTTGTTTTAGACCCAAATCATAGATTAGTCCATAAAAACCATTCATGTTGTGCCTATTCCTTAAAAATTTGCCCATATTTCTTTTTAGTTGAATAAAGATTCCATTTGTATGGCTTATGCATGGGTTATGAGCATACTTAACACATGGACTATGGGCTAAATGGTTAGATTGTTTTTCCATAACCATGTATTTTGAGTCTCAAAAACATAAATTAAAAACCTAATTCTTGGTTTTATCCTCAAACTATGTATATGTTGTCATTGTTTTTGGCATGGTAAAGTGTATTATAAAATGTAGCTCATATGACCAAGAAACTACATAGAGTGGGGCCTTAAAATTAGAACTACATTATCCAAGTTTTAATCTCAAATAATGGGATTTGAGCACTATTTAAAATTATACGAAATAAGATTTATCAATTATGAAACCATTAAAGAGAACTTGCAAAACAAAAATAAAATAATTGCATACCATAATGTCCACAAGGCAACGCAAGAATAAATAACCTCGACAATGGAAAATATGGTCTTAAGTAGAAGTTACCATAGCCATAAAAATCATGAAATAGAAGTGGTAACGATATGAGTGCCAAAATCCCCAAAGACGTAGTTGTATTAAATAAAATTGAAAATACATCAACTAGCAACATGAACCAAATACAATGATAAGGAGAAGGAAATTAAGTTAAATGAGACATGAGGCTACAACTCTAATATTTGTGGTTTCTAACTATGATATTGGTTCACTTGATGGGAGTATAATATAGATGAAAATGTGATACAAATTAAGAGGAACTTATTAGTGCCACATAGGTATGATACAATCTAGTGAGATTGCATTTAATATAAATAAAAAGTATAGACATAGGGGTTGACTATGAATATATCAAATGGAAAATGGAAAGAATATATTCTTCCGAAGGATGAAAACTTTTTTCATGCAGCCTCTTTCTTGACTATCATAAATGTATTTGGATTTATGGGTAGTTTCATATCGTTATATGTAATGGAAAATTGGTATCAGAGCCAGTAACGTCTGGTTCATTACGGTTGGTATTCAAAATCTACAAGTCTCTAAAATGGATAATTCTAGAAGACCAGCCTCTTTCAGAGAGCTTGAAGCTGAAGAAAACCCATTAAGCGATATGTTTTCTTCATCATCTAAAAGGGTTATAAATTCTGCAGAACTTGAATATTTTGAAAGTTAGCCTGCACCTAAGTGGTGTCTGCCTAGTATCTCCTCGTCAGAAGTATATGCTGACTTATCTATGTTTCATCTTAAAGTTATAACTAGAATATCTATCAAAGAAAGTATTAGTCAAATACAAGAGAACTCAGATTATGTACAAACTCTTTCTCTTCTTGACACTAAGAAACTTCAGGCTGAAGCCAAAAGACTGGGAACCAATTATTTGCTTCTAGGGTGCATAAGGGTAGGGATCAATCCCTTAGCCCATAGAGGATTGAATAATTTTATTCTTGTCACAGTCAAAGATCTAACACATAACAAGTATTCAGATTCATTAATAGGAGGAATGGTTGCTCCATTATCAGATGGACCAGTATACTTTGATTGCTATCCCAACTTTTCTATATATACATTTGATGAGCACATCAAGGATATTTTACAACTACAGATTCAAACAACAGGGTTTGATATGAAGAAAAAGAGAAATAATATTGCCATTCAAACTCGTGGTTGTTTTAGACACACAAATACGCTCTATCTTGCAGTTCTCCATGCTCCCAGCAAAGAATCCAAATCTAGTGTGGTTGTTCTAACAGATACCTAGAATCAAAAGATAGAACATCAGATTATTAAATGGGAGGACCTAAGTTTCCTAGAACATTGGGTTGTTGATAACCTAAAACCTCCAACATTGCAAAAGATTACTTATGTTGATATACAAGAAGGACCAACATCTGATGTAGTATCCTTTCCTAGAAGATCTACGATAGATCATAGAAGAATCAATTTAGCTTGCAAAGCATCATCCATGTACATTGATCCACAAGTAGTAGATACTACCAGTTATTTTACACCATCTGTAAATTTCCCTCATATAGATCTATTTGAATATGCCCAGATTGTAATTTTTTCATCCCTGCAAGTCATTTGCCCAAGCTGTAATCAAAAGATAAATCTCAGTAGCCTTGTTGATTCTGTCATACATCAGAACTACCATCCAAGGATAGGAGTATCTCCTCCTACAACTTCTGTCACTCCGTGTCCAAATCCTAAGTGTTCTGAAATACCTTTCCCTCATGATACTGATCATGTATTAATGATTCATGAGCTTCCATCTTTGGAAAATGAAGACCCCTGCCTCAAAGACAAGAATGCAGAAAATATCCACAGAGGAAAAGAAAAGGGACCAAGAAAGGATACTATAGATATGTTCCAAAAACACATTACTATGAACCCAAGGATATTCATCTACAGACACATAAGAAAGATCAGTGGAATAAATTGATTTATTGGCTCTGTGGCCAAACTGGACATACCTCCAGTCGTTGTCCTTTATCAGAAGAATCTAAGAGAAACAGAGGAAAGAAGTCCTTTGAAGTTGCAAAGAAGAAAAGGACAGTAAAAACAGAAGGCATGATGCCAACCCTATGTTATAAATGTGGTTCTAAGAATCACAAATCTAATAATTGTCTAAACATATCATTTAGAGAACAGATACAACAATGACAACTCTGTTCAACCTCTGAATCCTCTGAAAGTTCTTCTTCAGAATGCTCTGATGAAGAATTAAACATGCACATAAATGAATGTCACTACACCGATGCAAACAACTGTCAGTGTGAATCAAGCATTGAATCAGAAATCTCATTTGATAAACTACTCTAATGGTTGATGTTATAATGTAGTACTTTTATCATTATGTTTTGTGGAAAATTTTATATAATTTCTAAAGTAAACCTTGTAATGTAAAATTGTTAATTTTCTTGAGAAAATTTACTTTTATAAATTTTATTATAAAGAGAGATATCAAAATACTCATATAAAATATAAATGCTGGAATTTAAATTTCAAATAATTCTTTTTAGAAATCTTTATATTTTAGTTGAGGTGATAACATTATATAATATACCCTGACCTTGAATACAAAATCACTGACTTATATATATATATATGGAATATCTACCAACATATATTATGGAAAATATAAGAGGCAAAAGAAGAAAATAAAGAATACTCTTTTTGCAATATCATGATAATGGAGAAGATGAGAATATGACATATGAATATATAGAAGAATGGAAATGAGAGTGGAGGGATAGATCAAGCCTACGGAGAAGATGAGAATATGATATATGAATATATAGAAGAATGGAAATGAGAATGGATGAATAGATCAAGCATGTGGAATTAGTCTGAAATAACATAATAGGAATTAAGAGAGTATATATATGTTATTTGGATGGTTGGAAATATTATTAAAGATAATAACAAAAATTATTTTATTAATTCTAATATATATTAATTTAGTAGTTTAGTGATGTAATTTTAAATTAGTGGAGTGTGTATATATGTGTTTATTTAATAAATTATTATGGAATATTAAAAAATGATGTAGAAAGGAGAAATTAATTAGGATGGGATGCTCTTTATCTGATATAGTTAGATTCATTTGTAATGTAGTTTGAGAGCCCAACACATGACAAGGGAGAACTACTTACTTTTGGCACCTTAAGGCATTTCGTTAATCAATGTCTATTTGATATCACTGAAATCTTAAAAGGGATTAAAGACCGTGTGTGATTGAGGAATAAATGATAACAATAACGTTTAGATCTTTCGAATAAAAAAAGATGTAGCTCTTAAATTGTAACTGATTCTTAAGAGAAATCATGGGTATTCAAGTGGATTAGTAGTGAAAATTCTTTCACATAACATTTTTTGATATACAACTACTTCAAAAGTGATTAATTAAATTTCAGGTCATGAATACTTAGTATTTTTTCAAGCTATAATTCACTTTGGTTTGCTCCTATGAATGTCACAATGTTGACTAGTTCAAATAGTTTCAAACTAATTGAGAAGGAAGAACTACTCAAAAGGTTTTGCCTCACTCTAATGTTGTACAACATGAATAAATATTTCATAAACTAGAAATTTACTTTCATGTAAGAATAAGACCAACACTATTTATTAAATAACAAGGTGAATCCTCAAAAATTGTCTTCAAAATTTTGATTCTATTGAAAACTTGGGAACAACTACCTATAACTAAGAGCCTGACATTACCCTAATAGACCATTCAAAAACTTAAGAATAAGACCACCACTAATTATTAAATAGCAATTGAATCCAAAAAAAAAAATGATATTACGATTCTAGTGAAAACTTGGGAAAAACTACTTCTAGTTGAGAGAAACCTTATGCCAATGGAGTGCTCAAAACCTAGAATTGCATTAAGGGATAATGGACTAAAAATAAATCAAAATAATGAAGAGATAAAAACTAAAACTTTATTTTTACAAAGGGACCAAAAGTCACTAAGTGAAAAAATGCTCACGATGTTGCCTATTAACCAAAAAAGTTCACTCCCTACATAATATTTTAACCTAAAAGAATTGTGGCCTTATTTCTCATGAATTACAAAAGGTTAACCATAATGAATCAAGCTTTAATAGACACCAATTGTACCTTGAAAAAAATTATATGTCACCACAATACCTTAACATATCACCTTGAAGAATTTGCAGTATGATGACTTATAATCATATCAATTTGAAAAGAGTCTAAATCATGCTACTTAGAAATGTAACATTTTTTTGTGGGTGTGAATGTGTCAAGGGGGAAATCAATAACTAGAACATACAATCATTGGTGCCAGCAAGGATCACATAAATTTAATGCTAAGAAAAACCCCCTAGCCTAATATGATAGCCCACAAATTGTATCAAACAAGGCTAGCCAGGATTTGAACTTAGGTGCGTGGCATTATCACTGTGAGTCCCAACCACTTGGGATACCCCTAATCAGTGTAATGAAAAATAATTTATATTGATATCAACATGTACATAAATATTAGAAATCATGGGTTTCTCCAAATGAAAGATAAAAGAAAGCTTCCCCGATGAATATAACATTATGATTATGAATAATGAATTAAGAAAAAATGTTTTTATTAAATAGAAATAATTTAATATTGAAATTAAAAAATGCATTGTGGATAAATTTCTCAACATAATAATACAAAAATATAGAATTCCTAGTAAAAATGTTGTTAATTAGTTTTGAACTTGGGATTCTATTGAGAATTTATAGTCCCATTCTTCCTACCACCTTGAGCACCTTCTAGAAGAGTTGGAGAGATTACACTACGCCTCTAAAATCAAGAACTTATAACCCTTGATGCCCCTCCTAACCTCCACTAACTCACACATGACACAACCTCCAATCCTATTGTGAGTGATTGTTGTTTCTTTGATCACATGAAGGACTAGAGATGGGATTTCTTCATGAATTGACACCCTAGATTCCCATGAAACACAAAGTTACCTTTTTACTAGACCTTTGAGTGAATCCAATCACCTTAGCCTCATGCTTTAATTGATAATACAAAGGCCAAACCAAGGTCACTAAAACCAACTAGGAGAGTAATGATTAGAGTCACTTAAATGATCCATTAAGAACAAATGTTAATCAAATCCAAACCAAAAATTATATTTGAAATTGACATAAGGAAACCATTCAAAATCTCTAATAACTACTTAATTTCACTCATGTTTCTCTAATGAATGAATATGAGAATATTACTTGAGGTAGATCCATAAACATTTTTTAGGTGTTAGTTGGGTAGAACTCATTCCAATCCTATGTTTCTAGTGGCAATTCGACCCCACACAAATTTTTTTCTTCCTAAGATGCACATGAACGATTTCACTACTCTATATAGTCTTTCACTTTGTCAAAATATTGTGCACTTCTCTATTATTTCAACCATGCATTCTTTCTCTAGAATTTATCTTCACACTCTTTGATATTGTCCTTATTTACCTTATTTTGTTTTCTTGTTTGAAAAGTTTAATATATTTATTTCTTCACTACACATTTGCTCATTCTTTTGACTTTTTTCGTTACATGTATGCGATTTTCTTATCTAATAGTAATGCTCATGCTCAAGATTTTCTTCCCTTCAAACTTGGCATATAGATAAATTCTGAGACTTTCAATCAACCTCTTGTATGAACTTAAAGAATATGTTTGATATGAGGCATAACATATATGGGTAGTTGCAATAACCTTAATTCAACTTTGATATGAGATGTAAATGACATGGTTTTTGTGATCCATTTTCTATCTTCTTCTCCACCTAATAATTAACAATGTTAAAAAATTTCTTAGAGAGGTTTGAAACAAAAATAAGATGTCAAAGAATGTAAATAGTTTCTCTAGTTGCCTCAATAACCTTCCTTCACCATCCAACCACTCAACGGTGTTGTTAGGGGTGTGTGTGTGTAACATTAGCCTTTATCCCATTGAACTCTAGATATTAAAGAAGTACAAAAAGTTTCTGCATATTCTATTGTGTTATCCACATATTCTTGTTCTTCCAAATTAGTGAGAAACATGTGATCTATAAAATGGCATTGAAAATATGTTTATCTTCACTATTTAGTATCTTGAACGACCTCAGGTAATTCAATGACCAACTTTTTTACTAATGAATAATATAAAGTTTCACAACAACCATAATAACAAGGCATTGGTAAGTGAAAAATATATCAGGCTTGAATTGAATAATCACACATCCCTAATTGGCATATATTGATGGATAAATATGTTAAGGCCTCAAGAATTTCATTTCAACTACTCTTGGAAATATGATTAAATACACAGGTCTTCAAAATCGAAAATATTAAGAACAATTTGAATTTATCATATCCCTTTTCAATATCTATATTAATGAAAAGTGTTTTGCCTTGAAAGTCTAAATTAGCCCATACCTTCAAACAAAACAGTGATGTTATCCACAATAGAATTCCCCTTTATAAAGATATACTTCTTAGTTACTCCATACCTTCTCACAAATCAATGATGTTATCTACAATAAAATTCCTCCCTTTATAAATTATGCTTCTTAGTTAGATTTATTTATATGAATGATTTGTACAATTCAATAGAGTAATGTGACTTCAATTTATGATCAACATTGGGTCCTTTACTTTGGGAATAAACTTCATACCACTACTTGAATGAATATAACGAGCCTTTAACTTATGATCAAGTTTGGATCCTTAGCTTTAAGAATATACTTCATCATAACACTATACACATTATTACACATTATTACTTAGTGATTATCTTTGTTTATTTATAAACTTAAAATTTTTTCGATTAACACAATTATAATTAGTTTTTATACAACTTTCCCAAGAATTTCTCTAGTATGAATGAATTACCTTTAACTATTTTTAAGAGGCTTAAAAACAACTCTTCCAACATCTATGGTTGGTCTCATAATCTAGTATGAGCATTGGATAGTTATTTTTAGTACTACACACGCAAATTTCTATGGCCACCCCACATTATCTAGTTACTTATTGGGATTGAAATACAATTTCTTAAACATCCTCAATATCAATGTATAACCCCTTGGATTTTATTACTTTAAATATTCTTGAGAGATTCATTATAGAAAAGCATTTTAAATAAGTCCTTAATCATTCCAATTCTTATTAAGCCCCAACGAAATCTTTCCCTTTGATATCCTTGGGCTTGTTTAATCTATAAAAGTTTAACATGTTATTGAATCTTAATTGCAAAATAGTGTAATTTCTCATTACATGGGATAGTTTGAAGCCACTAATTGAAATTATCTAGCTCTCTTTTAACAACCATGTATCTCCTTTCCTTTTAAATACAATGTGGTGATTAGAACACATGATAAAGAATATGGATTTTCTAATAACATCTTTCCACCAACTAATCTATTCATGCTCTCCTCTTAGACTTGGTTAGAAGTTCTCCATATTTCTAATACAATTTAGGCATGTAATTTCATAATTAAGATGTAAAACATTCATGATATAGACCTAGCCTATTAGCATACACATATTATTATATTTAATGAGATAGAAAATGAATGGGTATTTTTTTGAAAGAGTATCTTTGACCAACACTTATACTGATTGGGAGACAATGCAATAAAACAAATAAAGTAATGTTCTTTGATATCATGGATCTTTATAAACACTTCAATACACATTTTCAAAGTTTTACAAAATGAACTAGAGTGTATTCAAGTTATTTATCCTAAAATTATTGGAGGCATATACACGTTGATGAGCTTTGAGATTGATCTAGGATTTATTCTCTCTATTTGCTAACCAAAACGTTAAAATTGCTTCCTACTCTTTCCCAAAATGTATCATGTTGAAATTCCAATTGATACGAATTGTATCATTATATTTCTTATAATCCATCTCGATGCATTTGGAGTGGGAAAAGTGGAGGAATCAGCTCACAGGACAATTTTTACTAGTGGGACACAATTTGGCAAAACGAGGTTTGAAACCTTCCGAGAGCGTTTTTAGGCATCAAAAAATGTTTTTTGGGGGTAAAAATTTTCCGCTTATGTGCCGCACATTATCATGCTGTTATACACATAGATATATTTCCAACAACGCAAGAATCACACCAATCAGAGTCTGTATGCAAAATTTATGCCACTCAAAAGTTGTCCTTCTTGTTTTCACACCTATAGTTTGGGAGGATGTCACGTCAGCCTCCATTATTCATGGAAAAGGGGCTAGCCATGTGTTTGTGATGTAAAAGACTCTAGATGAGTCTATTTTGGAACTCTAGTTAAGAGTTGATGTAGTCAAACTTAACCACTAGTAGGCTATCATGTTGTGTTATAACTAGGCCACTAGGAGGAAGAGGCATTCCATTCTTTCAAGAGAATTTTGTTCCAAAGTTGAGCAAAGATAGCCAGGAGAGGTAGGAGGTAGAGCAAACAGAGAGGATCTGTGCACTGTAAAAACCTATGGGCCACATACATTACTTCTTTGTATCCGCAACCATATTTCCAGACAAAGAAAGAGAGCAAAGTGGCATCACCTTCCAGCTGGGTTTTCTCCTGAAAGGGTTTCCCATAGAGCATATTTTGTGTTTTATGTGTGTGTGAGCTTATTTTCTCATTCTCTACTTTTCTGCTTGATTTACTTTTACATGAATGCACTAATTACAGTTAATTTTATAGATTTGGAAATTAAATAAAACTGTAATAGTGTAGAATCACATATTTTAATATAATATTATTAGATATGTTGTGAAGAACTGTCGAGTGGAATATCCACAACAGATTACGGATCACCAATGGAGAGTCTAATGCATTTATAGGAGTTTGTATATTGTCCATATCTAAAACCTTTCTCCTTGATGACATTTATGATATGGGTTGTATAGGGAACAAAATGATAGGAAGAAAAAGAAACAAAGCGTACAAACTCAACTTATGTTAATGAATAAAATAGGAGAATGTTGTAGAACAAAACTAGCTACAATGGTTGTAGCTTATCTCTGTAGAGAGAGAGAGAGAGAGAGAGAGAGAGAGAGATGTAAACTATGCTCATTTGCAAAAAGCTATTACAAGAGGACAAAAGAAAGGCATGTTAATATAAAACAAGAACGTTGAAGGTACAAAACCCTAACCTAGGAGAGTAAGTACCAAAATGTTTGTTTTTGTGGTAATTGAGGTAGTCAATTGATATCAACTTCCCGAGGGAATAAAATTTGCATACAATGATCAACAAGGCACATAGTATCCCATCGGAAAAATATAATTTAAAAGCATAATTTGATAAATGGGATGGGTGTGTTAAATACAAACCTAAGTCACACATCTAGGCCCTTGAAATTCCTAAAAAACATTTCATGCCTCAAAATGCCTTTGCATATTTAGGACCCAAAAAATCACAACATAATTGCTAAGATGGAGAACCATGTTGGTTTAGTGGAAGAGGTGGATGGCCCTTGATATCCACCTAGATTACTCTTATCTCATTAGGAAGCAATGATACCCATTCCATAAATTTACCATGTGATATGGGGAAAATTTTACTAAATATGAAGCTTGGCAAGCCACTTGTGCTATTGAAGAAGCTATCCTATTTTGACAACTTGGTATATTTGTATGTTCAATTGGTGAATTCCCTTCATTTTGGTGTCCATGATTAGATCCACTATATCTTTCTTAATGCAATTATTATTGAATCATATAATGTGTTATGAAACTAGCTCAAGAAAAGATAGAAATGATAGATCAACGCCTTAGAATTCAACCTCTTTGAGGGGGCAACCTCCTTTGCATTACATAAATGAACAATTCTTGGATCATACAAATGATAAAAGCTCCTTTCTATATATAGGAGTCTAAGGAGTCACAATATATCCCAGCCAACCTAACAATAATAATATAAAGCCACAAAAATAACAATAGAGGGATTCTATGGGGCACAATACTAACAATATGGGGACAATAGGGGCACAACAATATTAATAAGGGGTACAACTACAATAGTAATGGGGTAATCACTAGTATTATAAGGGGACCCAAACATGCCCCCTATCCTTCTAAAAAGTGGTTTTGTCTCAATGCGTTGAGTTAGGTTTGGATTGCTCTGTAATAAAATTCTCAATCCTCCCATGGTGGAAATCTTCAGCCAGATAAGTTCATTGCATTTTGAAATCAGAATACTTTGAAATTGATTGATTTCGTAGCTGTCGAGTTCTTGTTTCTATGACTGCTTCTGGTTCCAATATAATTTTTCCTTCCTCGTCAAGTTTTGGCAATATTGTTTGAATTGGGAGCTTATCGCCTATAACCTTCTTTAAACATGACACATGGAAAACTGGGTGCAATTGAGAAGCTGCAAGAAGCTCTAATTTGTATGTCATAGTACCAATCTTTTGCAACACCTTGTACGGACCATAATACTTTGGTGATAATTTATTATCCTTCTTGCTTACTTGAGGGACATTTGCTTATATGGTTGTAGCCTTAAGAATACCAATCACCTACATTAAAACTTCTTTCACTGTGATGTTGATCTGCTTGTTGTTTCATTATATTTTGTGCCAACACGAGGTTATCCTTTAAGAGTTGGAGAACTTGTTGTTGATGCTCGATGTGATCTTTCACTGCTTGAACCTTTTTCTTCTTGATATGTCCTTC
>APFE030043024.1:134864-158914 GCA_000404065.3 Pinus taeda | reverse complement strand
ATCCTCATCCTTTCTTGAGAGTGCATCTGCAACAAAATTTTGCTTCCATTTTCTATAGATGATGTCAAATTCATAACCCAACATATTTGTGACACATTTTTTTTGTTCTTCTAAAGATAATAGTTGTTCTAAAAAGTATTTAAGACTATCATGATCCAATTTTACCTTGAAGTGTCTTCCCATTAAGTAAGGTTGCCATTTTTTAAGTGCATGTAGTATTGCCAACATTTCCTTCTCATAAATAGCTTGCTTGAGATGTAGTAGTAAAAATACCCAATCACCTACATAAACACTTTTTTCACTATGATGTTGATCTACCTGTTGTTTCATTCGATTTTGCACCAAAGTGGCGTTATCCTTTAAAAGTTGGAGAACTTGTTGTTGATGCTCGATGTGATCTTTCACTGCTTGAACCTTTTTCTTCTTGATATGTCCTTCAATCTTTAGAGTTTGAGGAGTTTCTTCGAATCCTTTAGAAGATATGGTCGGATTCATTTCTTAATGCTCGATGTGATCTTTCACTTCTTGAACATTTTTCTTCTTGATATGTCCTTCTATCTTGATAGTTTGAAGAGTGGTAATTCCTGCCAATGATTTACAAGATATGGTTTGATTCATTTCTTCTATCTCTGGGGTTGGGTCTTGGCGTATATCCTCTTCTTTTGATGTTTCTTGATCCTTTTCTTCCTCCTCTTCATACTCTATGTAAAATAATTTCTTCTCAACACACTTATGACCTTTATTGCATTTGCTATCACAATTGTAACAAAGCCCTTTTTCTCTTTTTTCTTCCAATTGTTGTGGTGTAACCCTTGTAGGTTGTGGAAGGCTAGGAGAAACAACACTTCCATCTTTATAGCTATGAGGGGTAGACTTCCTTGTTGCCATAATTTTACTTTCCACTATGTCACAAAGCTCTTTTACTCTTTCCAATTGTTGTGGTGTTGGTCTAAAGAAGGTGTTGCTCTTTGTATCCTCATAATGTGCTATCATTTCCTCCGTGAGAATTGACCACGTAACAAGTCGTTTATGAGAACAAAGCTATTTATACCATAAAAATTGATTCGGTTCTAAATATGAAGATGCAATACATACCTTTTGTAACAGTGGTACACCATGTAGATCAAAATATTGCTCCATCTGAAGTATCCAATTTACCGGATCCTTGCCATCAAACTTCCTCATCTTGCCTTTTTCTTGATTTTAGGAGCTCGATCTTGAAACGAATGTAACTCTGTACTTTCAGATCTTTAAGTTCTAAACTTGTGACCTACAGTAGCCCTCCATGTCCTCTTTCCAACGCCACCAATCTAATCCCAATTGAATTCTCCAAGGAAGAGTTATGCCAAATCTCCCATAGCGACCTGATTATAGACTAGTTCAGTAGAGCGAACTTGTACGACGTGCCACGAGTCACTATTTCGACTTTTGGCTCTGAAAAATATATACAAGAAACTACAGTCTGTCCTCTTTTTGTACCTTCTTACGAAATTTCAATCCAATGCCCAGAGAGAAATTTATGACGATTTTCCCCAGGTCACCTATTTGGAATGTAATTCAGGAGTCTGCAAAAAGACCAACTTCCTCAGATCATATCTCCATAAATATAGTGTGAAAAGCTCTTAAAATTGGACTCGAGGTTCAATGCGATTTCTTCGCAAATGGGTTTTTTTTTTTTAACTTCTGAAATGTCGTAGAAAAAAAGTTATAGTGAAAATGCCAAGATTACCTATTTGGAGCAGTGAAACCCTAGAATCCAAAGCTCTGATACCAAATGTTATGGAACCAGCTCAAGAAAAGATAGAAAAGATAAGATACATCAAAGCATTAGAATTCAGCTCTTCGAGGGGCAAAACTCCTTTACATTACATAAATGAACAATTCTGATCATACAAATGACAAAACCTCCTTTCTATATATAGGAGTCTAAGGAGTCACAATATAACCCAGCCGACCTAACAATAATAATATAAAGCCACAAAAATAACAATAGAGGGATTCTATGGGGCACAGGAATAACAATATGGGGACAATAGGGGCACAACAATATTAATAAGGAGTACAACTACAATAGTAATGGGGTAATCACTAGTATTATAGGGACCCAACATAACGACCAAATGCTCAAATATCTCTAAGGTTTCCAATAAAGGTGGGAAATATGGTTGAAGTAACTCCACATTAAATAGTAGGTGCAATCCAAGGAAAGGAGGAATACTTAATTTGAAGTAATTTTCATTCATGAACTTTGTAATGGTGTAAGGAACATAATGGAGTGGTTTGAGCTTCCTATGAGATGATCTTTCTACAAATGTAGCCACCACTTATCACCAAATTAAGACTTGTGTGGAACTCGACGTTAGATGCATCACCCCTTGTACTTGGCATTAGCCTTCTATAAGATATCCTAAACCTATTGTTGAAGGTGTTGGATCTATTGAATAAATTTGGCTACTCTATCTACTTTTGTTTGAGTGTGGGAGGACTCTATTAGTGAATACATAATGGGCAAAGCTACATCAATGAGGACCAATTGTTTGAACCCAAAGCACACTTGAAAATGGATGTGGCAAATGAATCCATGAAGAGCTCAATTATAGTTATGCTAAACATATGCAAAGCTCTCATCCCATGCACACAGATGTTTGGAGTTGTCTATGCATAGTGTATGCCCAATCGTCATGTTTACCACTTCCATTATTCTATCTATTTGGGGGGGTGGAAGGAAGTCAATTTGGTCAACTTGTGTCCATTAGAGACTGTAAGTTGGACCAAAAGGTATTGAGAAACATGTTGTTCCTATTTATGCAATGGATTGCAATAGTTGAAAATGAACCTAAACCTGCTCAAAGAAGAGTTTAAATGTAACCTCCACTGTGATACTCTTTTAATATAGTGCCAAAGGCCATCTTAGAGAAATTATCAACAACCACAATGACACAATAGTGAACATGTTTAGTGGAGGGCCAACTTCACATATAATACATGGAGACTGGCTTATGGGGCTTGTTTAAGGTGGGTAGAGGAGTGTACAGCCCTTGTTTCTTGATGGCTAGTTTAGCAATAACATAGGCAATGCATGATATGATGTACTGACTATTGTATTATTGAAGTTTTGGCTAGTATAAATACCTTTGAAGAATTGCTACTATCATCTCCACACCAAAGTGTCTTGCCACTCGATTGTAATGCACCTCCCAAAATAGTTTTGCATGTCACTTGAAGGACACTAAGCATTGAATTTGTTACATGCAAAATGATCATGCTATATTATGATAGTAACACTAGAACCATCTTACATGGATTTATTAAACATCAAGAGGGATCAAATCTATCAAATTACAATTTTTCCTCAAATCACTTATTTTATAAAATTAATATTTGCATCTTAAAAGTTTTGATCCCTCTTTCCAACTGAGAAATTAAGAATTAAAAGAAATTAATTTACTTCTAATTTCTTTATATATACACATTTTTATTTAGTACTTAAAAATAGCATTTTTATTATTTACTAATAAATATTTTTCATAAATTTAAAATAATTTTATATTTCTTGTTGGAACTACTACACACCTACATGCGGACTCTTAGTTAGAGCATGGGACTACATGCAAGATTTCTTTTGCATGATTTACTCCTTGATTTTCTCCTTCTTTAACTCTGCAACTGGTTATTCCTTTTGCATGACTTACTCCTTGATTTTCTCCTTCTTTAACTCCGCAACTCGTTAGTTCTTCTGCATGGTTTACTCCCTGATTTGCTCCTTCTTTCACTCCGCAACTGGCTAGTTCTCTCCAGAACTTGTTGTAGGTGTTGAGTCTTCTCATTGATCACCAATATGGTGTATTACCTTGGGATATTCACCCAATAATGCTATATCATGAGCATTTTAACCTATTTTCTAATGAATCATTCTTTTGTTCTTTCGATTTCCTTTTAGTGTTTTTGCTCTGCAAAGCTATGTGTTCAACCTTTACTAGCTAGATTCATATGTGCAGGTTTTCTAACACATATACATGGTATCATAGCCCACATATTGCTAGATAAAAGGCACACCAGTACTTTATTTTGCAGGTATTACAGCTTGGAGATCGAAGATCGACAGAAAAATGGAGTTTCCCAAAGCATCGATCCTAACACCATACAACTATCACGAACGGAAGGACCAAATGGCTCGATACCTTCGTCATAAAGGGTTGTACAGGATTACCATGGCTATAGAAGTGGAACCCACTTTAGCCATAGAGAAATCCAAGTACCTCAACCGTATGGATGAGGCCCACGGATCCATATGCATGTGCATCTCTCTAGAGTTGCAGTTTCATTTATCTGCCTGCAATACTCCCAATGAGATTTGGGAAAAGGTTGAAGAACTCTACAGGAAACAGGATGAGATGAAAGGACATCTGCTCGAAGTGGATCTGTTATCATTGGATCCACAGAACTATGATATAATTCAAGACTTCTTCACCAAATATAATGATCTATTGTTGTAACTCAAGGGTTGTGGAATTGACAAATCCAAGGAGGAGAGTCGCCAAGTTCTCTCTATTATGTCAAAGCTCGAACTGGAATACTTTGTCTTTGTGTCTACATTTCATTAAGTAAAGCTCGCAACAGGTAAATCCTATACTATGCCTTCTCTCAAAGAATTTATGGAGTCCCTCATTTTTGAGCAAGATAAACTCATTGGCATGGGGAAAATCAAAACTCCAAAAGCACATGCACTTGCTGTGCATGATGGCAGCCACAATAAAAATCACAGATCTGATTCAAATCAGAAAAATCAGCAGCAAAAAGACAAGGGAAAAGCGCATTCCCATCCAAAGAAGGAAGGGTACACCAAGCCCTTTAATGACTCCTCCGGCTCGAGAAATGAGAAAGGGAAGAAAGGAAACAAATGCACCTACTATCAAAGAGGATTCCATCCAAAATCCTCTTGCATGAAGAAACAAATTGACCAAATGGCAGAAATCCTTCAGAAGCACAACCTTGGGGACCACATCCCTCAGGGCGCCAAGAAGAAAACTGAGGATCCGCCACATGGGAAAGGTAACAATTTTCATGCTTTAGTTGTAATTAATTCTTCTCCTGATGCATGGATTATAGATTTTGTTGCATCACATCATATGGCTGCTACAAAGGAAGTTTATTCCTCCTTGGATGCATGAAAAGGACCTCCCATCCTCATGGGAGATGACTCACCTATTGAGGTCACCGGAAAAGCTAGAGTGGAACTTTTACAGGGAAGCTTTGAAGATGTGCTTCATGTTCCAAAACTTTTGGTAAACCTAATTTCATTTTATTAGATCACTCATTCTGACACCGGAAAGAGAGTGGAATTCACTCCAGATGCAGTGAACATATATGACGTACATGGCAGATCCAAAATTGCAACCGGTGAGGTAAACAATGAAGCTAGACTGTATACATTTTCTGAATTTGTTGAATCTGAATCCTCCTTATTGCTTACACATGCTGATGATAATAGTAGGCTTTGGCACAAGAGGTTTGGTCACTTAAATTATAGGTATATGCAGTAGCTAAGCAAGAATGAGATGGTGGAAGGCTTGCCAAATATCAGTTTCTCCAAAGGAGTTTGTGAAGGGTCTGTCCTTGGAAAACATCCTAGAGAAAAGTTTGACACCGGCAAGACTCACAGAGCATCCTCTCCTCTAGATCTGATCCATAGTGATCTCATGGGGCCTTTTCCTCATCCTTCCATCAACAAAGCAAGGTATGTGCTTACATTTATTGATGACTTCTCACGGTATACTTGGGTGTATCTTCTCAGGGCCAAATCTAAAGTTTTTGCGCACTTTGAAGATTTCAAAGCACTAGTTGAGACACAGTCAGAGAGAAAGATCAAAGCCCTTCGTACAGACAATGGGGGGGAATATGTTAACACAACACTTCAGAACTTTGCCTTCAGTCTGGCATACAATTGCAATACACAGTTCCATACACTTCATAGCAGAACGAAGTTGTTGAGAGAAAGCACCGATCTCTCAAAGAGATGGCTTCCTGCATGTTGCATGCTAAGTCACTTCCTCATAAGCTATGGGATGAAGAACTTAATTGTGCTAACTACATCCAAAACAGATCTCCTCATAGTTCTGTCAAGGATCAGACCCCCTTTGAGGCTTGGAGCGGCACTAAACCAGAGGTCACCCACTTCCATGTTTTCGGCTCCCGAGTATGGGCCAGGATCCCCTATGTAAAGAGGAAATCTCTTGATCCACAGAGCATAGAGTGCATCTTTGTTGGATACCCTGATGGTGTGAAGGGATACCAACTCCTGATTTCCTCTACGGACAAGCTCATCATTAAGCAAAGTGTCAAATTTGAGGAAAGTCTCTCACATGCACCTCAATTGTCGCATGCAGACACCTTTTATCTACCTCATGTCTGAGATGATGACTCAGTACACTCAGATGCAGATACAGAGCATGTAGATGCCAAGGTAGAGCATGCAGATGCAGAGACAGACTCTTCAGATACAAATCTAGTGCATGCATATGATGATCCACATCCAAGCCCAGATCGGGCTTCCAGCAGTGAATCATATTCCCCTGTCATAAATCAGAGAACAAGGAGCTTACGTGAGATATATGCACAAGACCACCCAGTTGCTAGAAACGGTCTTGTGGGGGATAATTCTGATCTACAGAGGACTAGCTTAGAGTTTATTGAGCCTCCTCTTACCCTCACTGCCACTAAACCATCGCCATCCTAGCATTGTCATTTGGTTCATTCTTCTGATCCACAGTCTTATGCTGAGGCTGCTGGGCATCTATCTTGGGAGTCAGCCATGGAGGAGGAGTATAACTCCCTCCTCGAGAACCAGACCTAGGATCTGGTCCCCCTTCCTTTAGGAAGGAAACTTGTCTGATGCAAATGGGTCTACAGGACCAAGAGTGCCCCAAATGGGCAAATCACCAGACGGAAAGCAAGGCTTGTAGCCAAAGGCTTCCAACAAGTGCATGGCATTGATTATGACGAGACCTTTGCTCCAGTAGCAAATATGGATTCCATAAGCCTTACACTTGCCATTGCGGTTGCCCAGGGGTGGGAAGTACATCAGATGGATGTGAAGAATGCCTTTCTTCACGGAGACCTATCTGAGGAGATCTACATGGAGTAGCCACAAGGTTTCATTCAGGATTCATCTTTGGTATGTAGACTGAAGAAATCTCTCTACGATCCTAAGCAGGCCCCGAGAGCTTGGTATGCGAAGATGGATTCTTTTCTCTTATCACAAAAATTTGAAAGATGTAAGTCTGATCTGAATGTTTACATGCTTAGGACACATGATTCTCTTCTTATCTTAGTTTTGGATGTGGATGATCTCCTAATCATCGGCAGCTCGGCTTCAGCCATTGCTACAGTCAAGAGGGCCTTGCATGATAGGTTCTTGATGATGGACATGGGTCCATTACACTTCTTTCTTGGTCATGAGATCAGCCAGGATGCCACAGGCATCAAACTCTCTCAGGTTAAGTATGCACGGGATCTCCTCGAGAGATTTCACATGACTGAATGCAAGCCAGCACTGACTCCTTTTTTTGTCTAGGGTCTGCCTTGAGGATGGAGGTGACACTCCATTAGTTGAAAACACTCTCTACTGACAGCTAGTGGGGAGCTTATTGTACCTCACCCACTCCAGACCAGATCTCTCATATGCAGTAAGGGTAGTTTCCAGATACATGCAAGAGCCGCATGAGCTACACTGAAATGCTGCCAAGCGCATCCTCCGATATGTGCAGGGCACCATCACCTTCGGGATTCACTATGCAGTAGACACTACATTGAATCTCATTTGATTCACAGATTCTGATTAGGCGGGAGACAGCATTGATCGCAAGTCCACCTCCGGATATTCACTCAGTCTAAGATCTGGCCCTATCTGTTGGTCGAGCAAGAAGCAGGCTGCTATTGTTCTCTCTTCAATTGAGGTGAGTACAAAGGAGTAGTCAACATAACCATTCAGGCTTTGTGGCTACAACACTTCCTCATTGAGTTGGGCGTCTAGTTCCACCAGCCCATTGTCATCTGGTGTGACAACCAGAGCACTCTCAAATTTTGCAGGGATCCAGTACAGCGGCAGTGGATGAAACACATAGAGATCCATATGCACTACATCAGAGACTTAGTACATGGTCGGGTCATTGATTTTCAGTTCTGTCCTTCAGAAGAACAGATTGCAAACATCTTCACCAAGACATTCATTGAGCACAAGTTTCGCTTTCTGCGCGATTGTCTTGGAGTGAAGGACATAGTTTTCTTAGCAACTGTCTTTTCTTCCTCTTTTCTTTTGATTACATTGTATTTTGAGGGGGGGGGCGGGGGGGGGGGGGGGGGTTTCCACGATGTTTCCCTCTTTCCTCAATTTTAGTACAAGTTGCATTGTATTTTAGGTGACCTTTGACCTTAGTTGCCAGGGCCTTTCTATTTTTCCCCATAGTGGTGTTTAGGGGGGGTGTTGGAACTACTACATGCCTACATGTGGACTCTTAGTTAGAGCATGGAACTACATGCAAGATTCCTTTCGCATGATTTACTCCTTTATTTGCTCCTTCTTTAACTCTACAACTGGTTAGTCCTTTTGCATGATTTACTCCTTGATTTTCCCCTTCTTTAACTTCGTAACTGGTTAGTTCTTCTGCATGATTTACTCCCTGATTTGCTCCTTCTTTCACTCCGCAACTGGCTAGTTCTTTCCAGAACTTGTTGTAGGTGTTGAGTCTTCTTATTGATCACTACTATGGTGCATTACCTTGGGACCTTCACCCAGTAATGCTATATCATGAGCATTGTAACCTATTTTCTAATGAATCATTCTTTGTTCTTTCGATTTGCTTTTAGTGTTTTTGCTCTGCAAAGCTGTGTGTTCAACCTTTACTAGCTAGATTCATTTATGCAGGTTTTCTAACACATTTACATTTCTTTCTTTCTCTGCCATAAGATATAAGATATCAACATTCTAACAATATATTCTAATAATTGTGCTATAAGATATAAGATATTAACATTCTAACAATATATTTTAATAATTGTGCTTGAAAAGCTTGTGATTATATTAGCCTTAGATTTAATAGTAATGAGAAATTTGTGTTTTATTTGATCCAAGTTTAGAACCTAAAACAAGTATTACACCTCATAACGTACTAAACTAATAGATGAAATATATAATTAATGACTTTATTAAGCACTCACTTGAAACTTCTCTCGAAGAATTTGCAAGAGAATTTGCTGCAGGCCGAGTGATGAGATAGTGTGGAAAGAGAGAGACTGGTTGTGGATTTGGCTGGGATAACAGACGCCTCTCGGAAAATGGCGAATCAACTGATAATTAGCTATAACCCAAGCAAGAGAAGTGGAGTTCTTGGCTCCACTTTAATGTTGATGGCTCTCTACCCTATGCGTCTCCCCACGTAAAGAACTCCACTTTAATGTTGATAGCTCTCTACCCTATGTGTCTCCCCATGTATAGGATTGTTACTTCCCATTAAACCCTAGTATAGGTTCATTAATGACTTTATTAGGTACAATCTCTTTAAATTGCACAACTATATCTACTTTCCATAAAACGTTAGTATAAACTCAATGGTTAATGATGTCTTTGGATTATTCATAAACAAATTGTCCTGTTCTTGACCTTCTTGTATTTAGAATTTGTCTCTCGTTCTAATATTTTTATTTTTATTACTAATACCATATCAATAATATTTTAATATTATCAATCATGGCTTGTACCAACATCCCTAGATCCATTAGATGGCTTTATTTATAATTTTGATATTAAGCTTTTACCCTTACCTTAATAAATCCAATTTTTTTTAACTAATATTCTATAATAATTAATTAATTCCATTCGATAATTAGTTTATATTAAATTCATTATTAGTATAAAATCCCCTCTTTACTTGACCTAGATTGAGTATATCTTATCCTTATTGAATTTTAAATGATTAAAAAATTAAAAAGAATTAAATAAATTGATTTATAATACCAAATAAAAATATATAAATAAAATAAATAGAATAAGATTCAAATATATAATATATTATAATATATAAATTATTGAATTATTTATTAAAAAGAAAATTATTTACTATGATTATAATATTACTATGAGTTATTACTTTTTGACTTATTAACCCATGATTAACATTATAATATTATTATATAATCTAGCCGTTTTTATATAGTCGTTGATGGTCACACCTAGCCGTTCGGAAGATCTGCTCTCCCTATTTAATATGCAACCAAGATCTGACTCTTTAACTTGTCCCGATGATGAACCCCATTGGTCGGTTCCAAACGCGTCGACAAAAGTTTTCTACATATAATTTACCCCCAAACTTTTCTTAAAAAAAATTCACTTAGAGTTCGAAATCTTTGAAATCCTCGAAAGGCAGGGTGAATATTTCACGAGTAGGAATTGAAGTGAAGGTGATTTTTTTATTTTTGTTTTTAAAAAAAGGTTCATTTTAGGATATAATATGATTGCATTTATTGTATTTAGGTTAATAAGGAAAAACCTCCATTCAAGCTTACGCCTTTGGCATTAACATCTTTGAGGCTCTTATATCTTGACCCTAAGAAGGTGTTATATGATTTAGTTTAAAAGCTGGTGTAATTAGGATTAATAAAATTAATTAATCGAAAAGTAATTGTGATCCATGATTTAATTTAAAGGAGTAATTGGAATTAACATGAATTGAGTTGAATGGAGAAAAAATGAAGGGTAAATATTAAAATTAACATTCAAGCAAATAAGAAAAAACCTCCATTCAAGGTATGCCTTTTGGCATTATCATCCTTAGGCTCTTATATCACGACCTCAAGAGGAAAGTGGTCCACGATTTAGTTTAAAAGGTAGAGCACGTAAGATTAAAAAAATAAATTAAATACAGAGAAATTTGGTTTATGATTTAATTTAAAGGAGCAATTAGGACTAACCTCAATTGAGTGGATGAAAAGATGAATGGTAAATATTAAGATTAGAATCATAAGTATCATTCATTTTATTTGAGGATACTTGCTTCTAATATATAGTTTAATTGTTTTTTTAAAAATCATTTATGAATATATTTAGCAGTTTTTAATTAAAAATATCTATATCTATATCTATCTTTCTTTATTTATTTATTTGTTTGTTTTTTAATGATAGGTTGAGTTTAAGTCTGGGTTAGTTTTAATGCTTTTGTTTTATTTTTTATTTTTAAGTTAGGAAATATTTGTATTACTCATTTATAAATAAATGTATTTAATGTTTTATGTTTACTGGTTTGCTATTGGGAAAGTAGACCAATAGCATAATAGTAGAACTTTGATTCATTTGAACACTTCAAACTTGATGGCAAAACCAAAAGACAATACAATCTATACTAGTCGAACATTTTGTTAACAAACTTAGAACTATTGACACAGGGTTGTAGATAGGTTAATAACAAATATAACAAAAAAGAAAGCAAAGGAATCTATTTGGATGGAGAATCCACCTTAATGCTATTAGGTATGTCATCCTCCTCTTTGAAGGTAGAGACCTCCAGGTTTGCAAGATTTTTGGCCAACATTGAGACCTAGTTGCTCAAATTCCTCGTCTACTTTTGCGTTTCATCAATGCACAAGAGTATCTCCTACCGAGTTTTAGAGTGTTTTACTAAGAATTTTCCAATGCTCTTTAGTTTCCTATAAATGTCAATTGTTTACATATATCCTGTTTGGCAAGTTCTTGTATTGTCTATGTCAGGCACCCATCCTCCAACCTCCCCCTCCAGGCTTGTCATCTATGAAAAACATTATCTTAATTGTGGCCTCCCTTTCAGCATTCATTATCTCTCCACGAATGTCAAGATGCACATGTACAACAACATAATGCTTTGTAGAAAACTAAGCTTGAGAGCAAGACGGCGTAATTTGACCTCTTCTCTCTCTACATTACCCTAAACAAGCTAGACGAACCATTTTCACAAAGTGCTTGATTAAATACAACAAATTAGAAGGGAAGAAATATCTGGAAACTAAAATAACCTTTGGGTGGTTTGACCAAAACCGAGGAAAGGGAGAAGGATCTAAAGAGTCTAGAAGCCCCCAATCCAATGGACACATCCAAAAAGACTAGAGGAACTAGTGAAAATGAGACCTGAAAAATACCCTCTTTAATCTAGAATTAATAGAAACAACAAATAAGGAGTGGAGAGGGGACTTAAACTTTGGTGAATTACCTAGAGAGGGAAACTCTTGACCATAGAAAGAAATGAAAATTGAAAACACACTTAGAAGAAAAAAAGACATAACAATCAGTGGGAAAGGAAAGCCCCAAATAAAAGAGCCAAGCTTGAGCTAAGAGAGTGGACTAGAAGCAAACCTTGAGATTAGAGTTGAATCAAGGATTTGAGGAAGTCTTGGATCAGTTGAACGACTTCTTATATCCTTTTGAGATTGTAGCAAATTCCTTTGAGAACACCATTGACCATACCTCTTGTCTCCAGGTTAGAGGCACCTATCCTAAGCTTGTACAAACTAGAAAATTTTACCTACTAGTCACTACATCAACCTTATTAATATATCTATTTGGAGTTTGTCTAACCAAAAATATAAAGCTAGCCAAGAAAAGGATAACTTTCCAAGTGTCAGAGAAAGTTATGGATTTAAACGAGCTACCCAAATAAATACATACAACACCAATGAACTAAAAGTCATGTGGATACCTTGTGAAGTACCTCCAGAGAGTTCCAAGATCTCATGTTTGCGGCCCTGTCATGGCCATGAAATTGATCTAGACCAACATATCAAGTACAAAATGATGATTTTTGTAATGTGGAGGTCGTTGCCTTAAACCACTAGACCATTATGAAGGTTTGCAATTGACATCCCTCGCATAAATGGTAGGGGATTGATTGCCAACACCAAGTGGGGTTGACATAGACCTCCACCATCCCTTACCATCATATCTAATTACAACGCACTGACTTTCCATCATTGTCACTTGTTGTGGGGAGGGTTAGATTTAATGTTATGTGGAAAAACAATATACTTAACTATGGAGATATTATCACCGGGATTGTGCAAGGCTCCATTGAACTCGAATACCCCTTGGAACAATATTTACTTCCACAGTTAGCTCCAACTTTAACCCCTCTCGATAATATTTTTTATCCCCTAAAGTAATCTCTCCCCATAATATTTGAATTGAATTTAAAACTTAATAAAACTAAACCTTAAACCAATCAACTAATATACATCTTATAAATATTTTTAAATTTATTTTTTTTTCAAAAATAAATAAATATATTTTAAATTTAAAATAATAATACCAATTTTAAATAATATATTTTAAAATTTTTTTATGTTATAATTAGATTCTTTTATCTATAAATTTGAATGATAAATGAGTGATTTTGTATCCCCTTATTTTATTTTCTTCATGAATTTGAACGATATATGATTGTCACTAATTTAGTTATAATTTTGATTGCATGTTAATTGTGGATAATACAATTTGTGCTTTTTACTAAAGAATCTAAGAAAAGGAAAAAGAAAAAAATAATTAAAATTGATAGTAAAGTTCTTAGGAAAATCACCTCATCCTGAAATATTTAATTGAAATGGATAGAATGTGAACTCTACAGCTCCTCAACTTTAATGGAAATAGATGGAATGTGCACCCTCCACCACCTCCACTTTAGTTGGTGAAGAGAAGATAAAGATTCTTGTTGTTGACGCACTCCCGGCGTCGGGAAGTGCGTCCTACCAGATGTGATGTAAGATTTTGAATTTGAAACCAATAATGAATAAAGTATTAAATGAATAAGAAAGCATGAAAACAATAATGAATAGAGTATAATTGTGTATATACGCAGGTCCACCCCGTGATTAGTGTGTACAAGATCCCGTGAAGAGTTGATTTTCATAACCACCCCTTGACCAATCGCGTGAAATGTAACCCGTAAATTGGTGAAGTAAGGCTGAAATACGACTTTCAACTGTAACCATGCTCCACGTATTTCTTTTTTCGGAGTGAAAGTGGTGAAGTAATGTCGAAATACGACTTTCAACTGTAACCATGCTCCAGCTCCAGGTCTTTCCGGGCTCTTGCAGATTTTGCACTATAAAACACTAATCTGCATCTCAGTCTTTCGCAATACGCTCCTTCTCCTGGGAGAGCGGCAGAAAAAATAGATCGATAGTGCATGCAGAATGTATCTAATGTTCGCTTGCAGCTCTAGTGGGGCAAATTCAGTGAGTCAGTAGCTTTCTTCGGTGGAGACGGAGGAGGGATAATGAAGGCGGAAGACTCTGGAGGCAGCGGCGGTCTTAATGCTCGCCGCCTCCTCCTCCTCCGGTTCTTTCTTCTTCTGCTATGCGGCGCAAGGATTGTTAATGCCCATGAAACTACAGCTACACCTCTTGTTCACTACAAAATAGCACTCTTCTCTTCTCCTCCGCTGCCATACGAGTACATATCTCCTCCGCTACCCACCCCATCCCATCATCCTCCACCACAGGAATACGTATACAAATCTCCGCCACCGCCTCCGCCTTTGGAGGAATCCCCCTACTACTACAAATCACCCCCCCCTCCCTCATCATCTCCCCCTCCGCCACACGAGTACAAACCACCACCACTTCCCTCTCCGCCATACGAGTACAAACCGCCACCGCCTCCCTCTACGCCATACGAGTACAAATCACCTCCACCGCCTTCTCCATTGCCTCCTCCGCCATACTACTATAAATTGCCTCCTCCTCCCTCACCACTGTCGCCTCCTCCATACTACTATAAATCGCCTCCGCCTCCTTCCTCGCCATATTATTACAAGTCGCCTCCTCCTCCACCTCATACATACTATTACAAGTCTCCGCCACCGCCTCCACCTCATACATACTATTACAAGTCTCCGCCACCGCCTCCGCCACACGAGTACAAACCGCCACCACTTCCCTCTCCGCCATACGAGTACAAACCGCCACCGCCTCCCTCTCCGCCATACGAGTACAAATCACCTCCACCGCCTTCTCCATTGCCTCCTCCGCCATATTACTATAAATCTCCTCCGCCTCCCTCACCACTGTCGCCTCCTCCATACTACTATAAATCGCCTCCGCCTGCTTCCTCGCCATATTATTACAAGTCGCCTCCTCCTCCACCTCATACATATTATTACAAGTCTCCGCCACCGCCTCCACCTCATACATACTATTACAAGTCTCCGCCACCGCCTCCACCTCATACATATTATTACAAGTCTCCGCCGCCACCTCATACATATTTTTACAAGTCTCCACCACCGCCGCCACCTCATACATCTTATTACAAGTCTCCGCCACCGCCTCCGTATTATTATACCTCACCGCCTCCACCAACGTATCATCATAAGTGTCCCCCTCCAGCGGAGAAACCAAAGCCAAAATTAGTCGTCGTTGGAAAAGTATACTGCTACTACTGTTGGGATTGGAGCAATCCAGAGCATTCCCATGGCAAGCATCATCTGGAAGGTAATGTATTTATGATTTTGTTGTTTAAACAGAAAATGAATCGACATTGTATTTATGAATCGCATAATATTGTCATATTTTGATGATCTGTTCCACTTTGATAGTGTTCCTTGTAGTTTTGAATTATGGATGCTGGTCCGTCTATAAATTTTGCATGTGTTTTTTGTTAGCTTTGGTTGAAGCAATAGGTGACAGTGGATCCCGTCCTTATATGATGATACACTTAGCAGTTTGAATATCAGATATATATGAACTTTGGAGAAACATGTACTCGTTTCACTTTTTTTAATTAGAAATCCAACGTGTTTTTTGTGAAAAAAGAAAAGAAAATAATCCCATAATATTGTTTATAGGGAGGAAAATTCTAATCGTTCATGTGAATTTTGTTTTACAATGCAGCGTTGAAATTTTGAGATAAATGTGTCTGTACGTTTCGTCAAATGCCGTTAATGTGCAATTGTGCTTATGATTCAGGAGCCACTGTGATGGTGACATGCAAAGCCGGGAACGAGGAGATAAAGGCATATGGAATTACTAAAATTAACGGAAAATTCAAAGTTTTGGTTGAAGGATACGATTATGGAAAGTGGGGAGGCGCTGAGAGGTGCAAAGCACAGCTGTTCAAACCACCCGCCCAGTCAAAGTGCGAGATTCCAACAGATCTCCACGGTGGCAAGACGGGAGCTTGGCTCAAGCTTAAATCCAAGTCTGAAGAGGAGGTCGTTCTTTCTGCCAAACCTTTTGCCTATGGCCCCGCCGCTTCGGCTAAGCCATATCCCCACTGCTCCAAAACCCCTTCACCTTACCCACCAACCTATCATTACAAATCTCCACCCTTGCCTCCTCATCCCCACAAGTTTCCTCCTCCTTCTTCATATGAATACAAGTCACCACCACCACCAGTATACTATTACAAATCCCCACCACCTCCATCTCCTTTTTCATTTCCTCCATACGAATACAAGTCACCACCACCACCATACTATTACAAATCCCCACCACCACCAGTATACTATTACAAATCTCCACCACCTCCTGCTCGTGAGAAGTCCCCATACTACTACAAATCCCCACCACCTCCCGCTCCTAAGAAGTCCCCATACTACTACAAATCCCCTCCACCTCCATCTCACTTTTCACCTCCTCCATACAAATACAAGTCACCACCCCCATCATCATACTCTTACAAATCCCCACCACCACCAGTATACTATTACAAATCCCCACCACCTCTCACTCCTCAAAAGTCCCCATACTACTACAAATCTCCTCCACCTCCACTGCCACACCCACCTCCTCCATATGAGTACCCTTCACCACCTCCACCAGCTTACTACTACAAATCGCCACCACCACCTCTATATGAGTACAAATCCCCTCCACCTCCTTCACCGCACCCTCCCCCTTCGTATGAATACAAGTCGCCTCCACCACCAATTATAGTGAAATCCCCATATTACTACAAGTCGCCTCCCCCTCCATTGTCATACCCACCACCTCCATATGAGTACAAATCCCCTCCTCCTCCCTCACCATATCCTCCACCTCCATATGAGTACAAATCCCCTCCTCCTCCCTCACCATATCCTCCACCTCCACATGAGTACAAGTCACCCACGCCTCCTCCAATGTATTACTACACATCACCACCACCATCCCCATCTCACCCTCCTCCATACTACTACAAGTCACCACCTCCATATGAGTACAAATCCCCTCCACGTCCTTCAGCACACCCTCCCTCTCCATATGAATACAAGTGGCCTCCACCACCAATTCTAGTGAAACCCCCATATTACTACAAGTTGCCTCCCCCCCCCTTGTCATACCCTCCACCTCCATATGAGTACAAATCCCCTTCTCCTCCCCATCCCTTGTCATACCCTCCACCCCCATATGAGTATAAATCCCCTCCTCCTCCCTCACCATACCCTCCATCTCCATATGAATACAAGTCACCCCCGCCACCTATAGAATCTACACCTCCTGCATATCACTACAAATCACCTCCACCTCCTACACCATCGTCCCCTCCATACTACTATAAATCCCCACCACCACCCTCACCCTCACCTTCACCTCCTCCTCCTTACTACTATAAATCTCCACCACCACCTATAAAAATATCTCCTCCATACTACTACAAGTCCCCTCCACCTCCATTCCCGTCACCACCTCCACAATATTATTACAAGTCCCCTCCACCACCATCACCATCTCCTCCTCTATACCACTACAAATCTCCTCCACCACCAACAAAATCCCCACCTCATCCTGTGTACTACTACAAATCTCCACCGCCCCCCACAAAATTCCCACCTCCTCCGATATATTACTACAAGTCTCCACCACCTCCCATGGTGTCTCCACCTCCAACCAGCTACTACTACAAATCTCCTCCTCCGCCTCCTATGCACTAGTCTCCTCATATCAGCGGAGCATCTCCATGGAGCTAGGTAATCTTGACTTTCAATTCAGACGTACAGTTTTCATTTTCATGTCAGAAAACTCCAATAAACACATAAATGTTTGTGTTGAATACAGGGGAAGATTGTATGTGTTGGATTCTGGCATAGCATTATGGACATCTGACATTCAATCGTGCTTTTGGGATGTACATCTCAACTCTCTTTTAATATTTGTGATCACGTTCTGTTCTCAAAAACGCTGCTGTCAACTTTTTGTGAGCATACGTGGCTGGGCTGTGTTCTTTTGTTTCAGAGCCTCCTCCCATTTGATCAAAGTTACCAGTGTGTTGAGATTGTGATTGTGATCGCTTCATTTAGTATTCACACTTCGTTTCTTCGGCTTTCACAATAAATCAGTCATCCATCGGAAGGGATGAGATATTATGTTGTATTTGCTTTGAGAATAATGTCACCAGAGGAAAGGGGTGAGAGACTTGTGATTTAGTGACGTTGTCCACAATGTCTAGCATGGCTTATTGCTGCTTCATATACCTAAATAAATCTTTCCCGCAATTTCTTTTTCATCTATCTATGTTATGGCACATTTCTATAATCTTTTTAATTCTTCGTTTTGGCAAAAAGCCTCCATTTTAATATCATCTTTATTAAAGTAGGCATATATGTAACATCAAAACATTTTCTCCATTTTCATTGCTTTCATTTCCATTGCTATGAACATTTTCTCCATTTTCATTTCTTTCATTTCTATGGCTATCAAAGGATTCATGAATTAAAAATAAAATTAATTTTATAAGGATAGAAAAAACTATAATATATCTACTTATTTTCAAATATGTGTTTTGATGTGGTAAATTTATGTATTTTTATTATTAGGCTGGTGAGCTAGATATTTTATTATATGGCCCATGTGCTGATGTAGTTATCTAGATATGGTTCAGAGCCACTGTACCCAAATGTTAGTATGGTGATTTTGGTTGAGTGCCTAGATCAACCGAGAAGTAAATATTGCAAATTTGTATATAGCTGGGACAAAGCAATCACTGGTTATCTTTTGGTGAAAGGTGCACCCTAGGGCCTCTATGGGCTCTAGAGGGTGCCACATGGCAAGTTAGGGTCATTCATACATAAAGAAGTGTAGTTTATTTTTCATATTATTCAATCAATTAATTATTCAATTGGTTATTGATTAGTCAGGGAGCCTTCGGGTGGACTTTGGAATTGGTTGAGGCATGGTTATTCAATTAACTGTACTGAATTGGATGCATCATATTTTATGTGAGCCTTGGTGGCTTTGGGAGTTGGATGACTCTCAGAGCTTGGTGGCTCTGTTTATGGCTTGGTGGCCATGAAGTTCTGGTTGGGGAACTTGGTTTGAAGATAGTCAGAGAGTGTTGGTTGGGTTCTAGCATTGGTTGTGGGGTTATTTCGGTTTTTCTTGTTGGTGCTTGGACACTCGAACAATAGCAAAGCTCTTAGGGCTGCGAGCTAAGACTAGTCTGACCAACTGTAAGTCACCCTAGAAGGTGGGCACTGACAAGAGAATCATGTTGTGCTTGGAGATTGAGGCTGCTAGAGTTGGTACCTTGACTAGGGTTTTGTTGTGGTTCGATAACTTTTGCTTGATGTTGATGTCTCAGCTTGAGGTTGACATGTGGTTGAGACTATGAACCACATGGTCTATGGTTGCGTGGAACATGGAGAGCTCACAACTAGTTAGTGTTTCATTACCAAATAAGTTCCTAAATTCTTATGGATGGTTGTACATATACATGTTGTGTTAATTAATGTTTTTATGATAACCTTAGTTTCAGGGTTCTGGATATTTTTGTTAATGTACATGTATTTCCGTTGTTTCATTATGTCTTATAATTTAAATGTGGAAAATAATGCATTCATGGCATGTAGTGTTGCATTCATATTAATTATAATAGCTAGGCACAAGATAAAAATTATGGTTGATTCAAGTATATAAACTTCCACATTCAATTTGATTAGGATTAAAAAGTGTTGGTTGGGTGGTGTTGCGCAACTGGGAGTTGGGGACATCACAAGGTGGTATCAAAGCTCAGTTTCAACACCGGGTTTGAATTGGACCAGTATGGGGTAGATTGAAAAAATTGCAGGTTGCTTATCAATTGATTGAGAAAAGTGACCATGGTGGACAGGATTGAAATATTTATAAATTCGAAAGTAGATACCATAGGAAGATTTATGGCGTAGTGAAGGGGAGTAATAGGTTAGAATTAATGATTTTCTGTGCTTCATTGGACCAAATTTGAGTCAGAATTAAAGAGTAACAATTTTCCTGTTAATTGTTTGACAAAAGCCCTAATGACCAAAATGATGTAATTTCACTGTAGAATCAGATTAATGGTGGTAAGAAAAGCACAATTATGGTTAGTTGATTTAATTACATGATTAATTTGTGAAAAATTGATTAATTTTAACCTCGAAGGGCTAAATCCATGTGTAAGGCATCACCTCCATGTAAAAGGGGTTTTTTATTTTTATTTTAAAAAATGATTTGTACATTTTTTGAAATCCCATTAATAAAAAAAAATAATGTGTGTCAAAAATCCCCTTCTTTGGAAACATCTTTTATTTGTTTTATTTAATAAAGCTATATATATGTGTGTGTGGGGGGCCGGGTGTGTGTGTGGAGGAAGGGCGGATTTGACTAATGAGAACCACGTGAAAATTTGGATTGTAAAAGGCACAACTATATATATAATTTTAGTTAAGTATGTTACCCATTTATTTATATATTATGTATGTAGTAAGTTAACACACAAACATATATATCATAGGTGGTATTTTATGCATATGAAATGTTTTCATATGTTTTACAAGGTGGAAAAACTGTTGGGGGCCAAGATGATAGGATTTAATGGGTGTAATCAAGCAACAGGGCCACAAAGGTGCTTACGAACCCTGAGCCATCAACCACATAGGAAAGGGAAATCTCGAGGCCATGAAGTCACCATAGATAAAGCCACGAAGGTGGAGGTATAAGGGTTAATTTGGAGGTGGGGCCATAGGCCACATCGATTGCTTGGTCAGTGCAACAGCCGGAACATGGACGGGGTGACAAAACCAGGCCCATCGTATCACAAGGGAGCCTGTTAATGGGCCAACAAGTTAAGATCCAACAACAATGTCAATCGTTGGATGGAGGCGTTCTGGATCATCGGATTTGTCGAGGTGCATCTTTGCGCTAATCGTGGGGAAAGTCTATGCTCTAACAACATCTCAACCATCCAATATGATCATTCCCATCGTTGATGAGGTAGGTATGTGGTTTGTGGGGTCAAGTTTATTAAACCTTAGTTTAAACGTTCGTTATATATATATATATATATATATATTATGCGCGGAGTAAATGGTTGGGCGCCATGGTAACTTTAAAATATGTATGTGATATATAAAGAAAGAAGAAAATTATATATATGGTGGTTTGGGTATATATAGCACAACATGATGGCATGGATGCCCACAACACATACATAAAATTATATTGAAATTTATAATTGTATGATGGTGGCGTGAAATGGCGAAACCACGAGCTTTAATGTCGGGGTTTCGCATATTTTTTTAATTTACTTATATATAACAAGCACAAATAGTGGGTTTTGTTTTGGCTAATATGTTTTAAATTATATATATATATAATATATATAGATAAATATATATATATTATATAATATATATCTACATATATATATATAACTCGGCAGGGCTAAAATCTTCAACATGTCCAAATAATACCCCGATTGGTTGGGGAATGATAAGTGACTTCAATCAATGAGGGCCTAATCAGATCACCTGAATTCACCACCCACCAGACCCACCCGACATAAATAAAAAAACTTATAAATACATTATATAATCAAATAAAATAATAATAATACTTTAATATATAGACATTTATATAGTTAAAAAAAATACAAATATGGACTTTTGGGGACTTATGGCCACAAAGAAGTTAGCATGTTCGCACATGGAGAAAGAGATCAAAAATCCAGTTTGTTTCCAATAAGGAACTGAGGAAAACTTGAGCAGAGCAGAGAAAATACGAGGAAGCAAGAAAAGGAGTTTGTATGCATGTATAGGTAGTTACTAGCTAAAATGAGTACAATTACAGGCTTCATGGGAGTAAGCAGAAACTGTATTTTAACTATAGAGAAATTGAGAAAACAATCTAAACTTCAAAAGGCCATAATTTTAAGCTTGTAGGTAAGAATTCAACATGTGACTAGTTGAAAGAAAGGTGATTTTGAACAAATTGTGTTCATTTTCCCATAATTTTAATTTGAGGCTAGGAATTTTGGAAAATTAAGAAGAAAAGCAATAAAAGTCTTCAAGATGTAAAAATTCCCTAACAGGATGCAAATTTTCAGTGGGCATATCTTTCATCTCGAGTATCAAAATGACACAACTAGGTATTCAGTAGAAAGACATTGACGAGAAGAACATCCTGGTAAACCCAAATTTTGGAATTCACTAAGAATTTTGGGGAAAAACTCATAGGAAAATCTACATGTAATTAACAAGGAAAAATTTGCATAATCACATGAGTGATGCTGAAACCAAATCTAATGGTCATGGAGTGGACCAACCTAAGGGTAGAGATTTGGAAGAAATCGTGGAGAGTCTCAAATTGGAAGTGCTCAACTATAAAGCTGATAATGAGAAGTTGATGAAGGAGTAGAAGCAGATTAATAACCAAATTTTGCAGAGTTTAAAAAACATTCAGAGAGAATTGGGCCAACAATATGAGTCCATGCTAGCATATGAACACAATGTTGGGTTTAAGGAGAGACGTGATAGAATTTCAAGACATTCCGGGAGTGTTTCTCATTGACACCATTACTCAACAAGGAGGACCAATGAAAGAGCTTACTCTACTTCTGAATATAGTAGTAGCATTAGTATCTCACTAGTCAGGAAGACAAAGAGAGGAACTGGCAGGGAAAATATGCAAGGGGAGTCGAGGAAAATAAAACCTCCCATATTTAATGGAGAGATCAATAAATGAGAAGAGGCTGAACCCTATTGAAGAATCTAGGGTAGTTAGAGTTAGAGTGGTTCTTCTTAGCATGATAATAATTTTTGAAGTGCTTTCACAATTTATCTTAGCTTGATCTTCTTCTTCTTATTAGTGTGTGTGTTTGCTTCATTAAATTGATACCAAAACAAAGAGACAAGAACACAAGATGTTGGCTTTCTCCCAGGGCCAAAACCACTCCATTTTGGAGAGGAAAACCCGCGCACAATTATTCTTATAGAGATTTCAATTGACGAATACTAGGACCTTGACCCTTGACCTACTAGGCCACTCCAAGACCAAGACATCAATCCTCTTTTTACTGTAGAGATCATCATCATAATTATTATTGCTTCACTGAGATCGTCATCATAGTTCCACAAAGGTTCTTGTAGTTGCACCATTGCTTTTACTTCCACCTAGATCACCATATCGACGAGGTCTTTTATTGATCCAGATTTAAATAAGAACACAAAAAATTACAAATATAACCATACATACAAAGATGCAACAGAAACAATACTTCATTTCATTACTATAAAATACTAAAATATGCTTACAAATAGAAATGGAAATAAACTAGTTAGGGCAATGGTAGCTTATCTCTGAGAAGAGATGTGGCGGCTACATGCCTCTCAATTGTCTTACAATAAGGCTCTAAGGCCTATTTATTGTTGAGAAACAATGGAAAACCCTAAACATCCGAAAACCTAACCCTAGGAGATGAAGCGCCAAACTATGGGCCTCGTTTTAGGTAAGTTGGTACATCAACTTCCCAGGGTCGTAACTTTGGCATATGATCTCCGTTTGATGCATACAATACCTCGTTAGAAAGATTTATCTGAGGACTACAACTTTTGGAAGAGAAACATCAATCCATGGACCCATGTTGCTCCCATTTTTCCAAAAAAACTTTGTTTAGGGCCTCAAAATGGCTCCGGAAGTTCAAGACTCAAAAATCTGCTAAAAATAGTAAATTGTGCTATAATTAAGGAAATTGAAAAAATGAAAGAAACAATGGTGGGGGTCCAAGTGGAATTGGCGGGTGGCCACCAATATCCACCTAGACC
>APFE030043024.1:116685-134752 GCA_000404065.3 Pinus taeda | reverse complement strand
CCCCCCCCCAGGAAGCAATGGTTCCCATTGCGTTGAGTTCCTTCATGAGATGAGGAAACTTCTATTGAACTTGGTCCCTGGTGAGCCACTCGCCCTGGTGAAGGAGTTGGCTTGCTTTGAAAACTCGGTACAGTTGGATCTTCTGCCAGTGAGTGTGCTTGATTTGTGTGTCCATGATCCAATCAGTTGTATCTTGTTTCATGCAATCTGGATTTAACTTTGTGGGTGTGAGCTTTTCTGCAATGTCGGATGTGTCTAGTAATGGTGGAATGTATGGCCGAAGGTGGTCCACATTGAACACTGGGTGCAGGCTAAGGAATGGAGGAATTTTGAGCTCAAATGCATTGTCTCCCACAACCTTGGTAATGGTGTAAGGACCATATCGGAGTGGTATGAGTTTCCAATAGGCTCCAGTAAGGCGTTCCTTTTGCAAATGCAACTAGACTTTGTCGCTGACCTGAAACTTGTGGGCACCCGATGTTGATCATGTCGCTACTTGTACTTGGAATTTGATTTCTCTAGAATGTCGTTGACTTGTTGGAGAATATGTTGGATGTGCTCAATGAAGCTGTTTGCCTTATCTGTTTTGGACTAGACATGAGATGAATTTGCCTGGGTAGCTGCAAATGGAATGGCCACATCAATGGGACATAGTGGTTGGAATCCCAAGCCCACCTAAAAAGGGATATGGCTAGTCGAGTTGTGGAGAACCCGGTTATAGCTGTGATGAACATAGGGGAGGCTCTCATCCCATGTGCATGGATGCTTTGAGTTGTACATGCGCAGAATGTGTACGATCATCTTGTTGATAACCTCTATCTGACCATCAGTTTGGGGATGGAAGACTGTGGAATTAGTGAGTTTGGTGTCCAACATCGACCAGAGACTGGACCAAAATGTACTAAGGAACCTATTTTCCCAATCTGAGATGATAGACTGTGGGATCCCAAAGTGTACCCACACTTGTTCAAAGAAGAGTTTAGTAGTGGCTTCTGTTGTGATATCCTTCTTGCAGTTCATCATAATGACCATCTTCGAGAACCTGTTGACGACCACAAAAATACAGTCATTTCCATGCTTAGTAGAAGGAAGGCCCGACATGTAATCCATGGAGATGGATTCCCAAGGTCAATTAGGGGTAGGCAGCGGGGTATAAAGGTATTCCTTCTTGAAGTTCGGTTTGGCAATGGTGCAGAAAGTGCATGATTTGATGTAATTCTTGACATCTTGTCAAAGATTCGACCAATAGAAATACTTCTGTTGTACTGCCACCATTTTCTTGACCCCGAAATGCCCAACAACTTGACTGTAGTGTGTTTCCAAAATCATCTTGGTAAGCTTGCTTGAAGGAAGATAAAGGTGACCTAGGTGGCATAACAGGGCATCTTAGAGATGAAAATATGGAACATGCTAACCCTCCAAGAGTGTCTGGTATGTGTGGCCAAATTCCGGGTTGCTTTTGTAGAGAAGTGGCCAATCAGAAGTCTCGTGCCCATAAGAGTTGAGTGTGGTGGTTAATGCCATGATCGGTGGTCAGCTGAGGCAATTTGTAACATTATTGGTGCTGCCCTTTTTATACTTGATATTCAAATGGAACTGTTGCAGGTATGTGGACCACTTCTGATGGCGATCATTCTGTAATTTCCCTTGGGTTTATATGAACTACAACGTTGATGGTCTGTGTGGATGACTGTTTCCTTCCCCAAAATGTAATGCTTCCATTGTCAGCAGGCCTGCACAATGGAATACATCTCTTTGTCATAATTGGGATACTTCCGGGTTGTGTCTGAAAGTGTCTCATTGTGATATGCCACTAGATGCCTGTGTTGAGTAAGGACTGCTCCAATAGCATAGTCATAGGCACTTGTCTCGACCTCAAATGGTTATTTCAAGTCTAACAATGCGAGCACTAGTGCTGAGTAGAGGCGATGTTTCAACTCTGTGAATGCCTTCTGTTGAGATTCAAACCAAAAGAGTTTTGCTTGCGCTCCTCCCTTGGTGACTTGACTCACGGGCCAAGTGATATGAGAAAATCCCAACATGAACCTGCGGTAGAAGTTGGCAAGACCCAGAAAGCTATGCAGCTCTGTTAGAGTGGTTGGCGATGGCCAATCTTGAATGACTTGGATCTTGGCTAGATCCACATGCAGTCCTCGTTCATCAATAATGTATCCCAAACACTGAACCTGGGTCATGCCAAAAGTGGATTTCTCCAAATTGGCACATAACTTGTGTTGTCGCAGTGTTTGGAGAACCTATCGGATGTGGTGGAGGTGCTCTTCCCAAATCTGGCTGAAGATCAGGATGTCATCCAAGTATACCACTACAAATGAGTTAGTGAATGGCCACAAGATGTCATCCATTAGCCTCATGAAGGTTGCAAGAGAATTCGTCAACCCAAAAGGCATAACCAACCATTCGAAAAGGCCCTCCTTGGCTTTGAAGGCAGTCTTCAAAACATCGGAGGGTTCGATTGGTACTTGGTGATACCCTGACTTCCAATTGATATTGCTGAAATATTTCCCCCCTTCAGTTGGTCCAGGAGGTCATCAATCCGTGGGATCGAGTACCTATTACGGATAGTGATCTTGTTCAACACTCAATAGTCAATACAGAGTCTCCAAGTCCCATCCTTCTTCTGTACCAACACGATCGGGCTCCCACAGGGTGATGAACTTAGACATATGTGACCTTTCTGCAGCAGCTCTTGAATTTGCCTCTTGATTTCATCATTCTCCATAATGGAGCACCGATAGATTGGTCCATTGGGCAATGGCATGCTTGGGGTCAAATCGATGGAGTGCTTGACCTGACAATGCAGAGGAACCCCTGTGGGGGAGGTGAAGATGTCCTTGTACTCCTCCATGACCTTGTCCATCTGTAGTTATCGTGCGGAGGGGCCCTATTTGGAGGTCGTGGCCACTGTCTTTTTCTTTCCTTGAGGGTGTATCATTAGGAAAACAAATTTACCAGTTTTGGAAATGAGCTTACTACATTGTTTTGTAGTAACCAAAGAGATGGTGGTAGGCGGTGCTACCTCCGATATCCTATATAGCTTATTTCCCAAAGTAACAATAACAACACGAGGCCTTGATTCATACACAGCATGTTGCTTCCACAAGTATGGTTGGCCTAATAATACATCACAAACATTAAGGGGGGCAACGTCACATAATTCCTCATCCGTGAAGGGCTTGATTTTGTATGGAAGGTGACACTGTTGGCTCACGTGAAGATCCCATCGTTGGTGAACCCACCCTATGGTGCACGGTTGTGGATGTGTTGTTGTTGGTGAGCCCAACCGCTTCACGACCTCCACCGAGGTGAGGTTCTTTTGGCTCTTGCTGTTGACAATGAACTGTAGCAGGGAGCCCTTTACCCACATGTGGGAGTGGAAGAGGTGCTCCTCCTCCTCTAGATCTCCGAGTTCCTCCTTCTGGATCTTCATGGTGGCAATGGTGGCATTGGGCTCCGCATCAATAATCTGCTTCCCTTTGTCATTCCCCTTGTCGGGTTCTGAGTCAGAGTCGGAACATGCATCTGATTCTAAAACATTTAGCTCAGCCACCAATGACTGCATGGCCCGAAACTCACTTATGTTGTGAGTGGAGCTCTTATGGAACTCACACCACTTTCCCGTGTCCTTTTTCGGCTTCGCGGCACTATTCTTTGATTGCATATTTGGCGGGTTGTCTTGGGCCACCCCACCTTGGCTTTGTCCTTTGTTTTGTGGTTTGGGGGCACCTTTCCCTTGCTTTGGATTTGTAGATCTAAAGTTTCACTTCTTCTGTTTAAACTTTTTCTCGATCTTGACGACATAACGGTATGTCATGTCGAGCTAGGAGATGTTCAGGAAATTTATTTCATCTTGGATGTACCTATGCAGGAAGCTGTGGTATTTGAGTACCAAATGCTGCTCCGAATCCTTGATACCCAAATTTGTGTGAAGGGTATGGAAAGTATCGGTAAACTCTGGCACATCTTGGTCCCTTCCTTGCCGTAGCGTGGTCCACTTTATGTATTGATCCTCATAGCTTCCGACAGGGTAGTACTACTCCTTAATGGCATCTCGGAATGAATTCCAAGTGGGTGCGGCTGAAAAAAGTGAGGCCATACTTTCATCCTTCTGCTTGTAGTAGGTTTCCCACCTGTCCTTGACATGGGGGGCGGCTTTGAGAAGAGCGAAAGTAATCTTTTCCTGGCCGGAAAATTCATCAAAAAAAAATACCCTTCTATAAGATTTAACCATTTATCTATGATGTCTGCATCTATTTGACCCTCAAAGATGGGAATGCCAAAGTTAGCTTGTACCTTAAAGGGTGTGGTGCTTCCAGAGTAGCTGTTGGAAGTAGATGTGTTGCCCCTGGGTAGCTGCTGAAGGATCTGGCCAAAATTTCCCGTCATCGCATTCCTTTGTCACTCGAGGGCCTTTTCGAGGAAGATTTTGATAGGATCTCCTACCCCCTCGTCTTTCTTTTCAACCGCCATGGGAGGCCGTCGGGATTTGCGAGGCTGGTCTTGCAAAGGTTCGACCAGTTCAATCCCTAACTCCTTATATCCCGACCTCGTTGGGGACATGCAAAGAAAGATAGAGAATGAATAGACTGATCTCATACCACTGATCCAGATTTAAATAGGAACGCAAAAAATTATACATATAACCATACATACAAAGATGCAGTAGAAACAATACTTCATTTCATTACTATAAAATACTGAAATATGCTTACAAATAGAAATGGAAATAAACTAGCTAGGGCGATGGTAGCTTATCTATGAGAAGAGACATGGTGGCTACATGCCTCTGACCAAAAATCTAACCCTAAGAGATGAAGCACCAAACTATGGGCCCCATTTTGGGTAAGTTGGTACATCAACTTCTTGGGGTCGTAACTTTGGCATATGATCTCCGTTTGACGTGCCCAATACCTTGTCAGAAAGATCTATCTGAGGACTACAACTTTGGGAAGAGAAAATTTGGTCCATGGACCCATGTTGCTCCCATTTTCCCCAAAAAAAGTCGTTTAGGGCCTCAAAACGACTCCGGAGGTTCAGGACCCAAAAAATTGCTAAAAATAGTAAATTGTGCTATAATTAAGGAAACTGAAAAACTGAAAGAGACAATGGTGGGGATCCAAGTGGAATTGGTGGGTGGCCACCAAGATCCACTTGGATCATTTATACTTGCATGTGAGTTGCTCTAAGATAGTGATCATGACCGAGACCATAATTGCTACTTCACCTTGATCTTGACTATGTCTAGAATGTTGGAATGAGATCATTGGTAAGTATGCCGAGACTGTAGTGACACCTAGAGAGTAGGCCAAGACAAAGAGTGTTAATTTAATACCCTTCCATTCAAAAGTATGTCAAGATTATTATGCTTCTATGGTGATGATTGTGAGACTGTAAGGAGGCCGAAAATATGGTGGATTTACTTTTGAAATACATATTGTAACAACCCTTCAAAACATTGTGGGTATCTGAGATTCCTTACTACAATCATCCCTGAGACATCCAAGATCCTGTACCTCTTTTACTTCTTGCACCTATCCAAAATCTGAAATTTCAGAGCTTCCTGCACCACACGAAATTTCTTAGGTGTATGAATATGTTTTCTGTGGTGACCCAATCAGGGTATATATAGTGGTTTGTGTGTAGGTAAGTTGACTTGTATTCATGACTAGACATGTCACTTTAACTGAGCCAAAAAGACTATTCTTTAATATATATTTTGAGGCCGACTTAATTATTTTCTTCATTGTTTTGCAGGCAGAATTCTTCATGCTTATCTTGGAGGGTTGTTCTTGACTAGCATACATTTTACATATATGCTCAAGAAGATCTTTTTGCACATGAATTTGACTCTTCGACTTTCCTAGACCTATGGAATGAGCAAGTAACTCATTCATATAATTTATAAAAATAATATTTCTTTTTCTTGAAAAGTACAAAGATCACAGTTATATTGACAAATACCGAACCTAGTTATACTTTTATTCAACACTCCCTCTTAACTAGGGAGGTATTTACAATGGTAGTTGGTTATTCTCCATCTGAATAATTTTTCATAAGTAGAATCGAACTGGTAATCCCATACGTATAGCATCATATCAATCAGCATTGTCATAGTGCAAGGTATTGACTAACAACTCCATCTCTTCACAAGACCATAAGCTACAATGCTAGTGAGACCAATGATTTATAAACACCTTCATCATTGTCTCTCAAGGTACATACCCACCGGGTGTTCAGTGAGTATATCCTTCTAGGACTATTATTATCTTGGTTTCCCAAACATCAAAGAATATTAATCCTCTTGCCTACTCTTATCTTGGATGCCCTACACATCCTCAAAGAGTATCAGATGCCAGACGATTACCCAATCCTCCCATTCTTTCTTCCCAAGAGAAGACAAGAATGTTGTGTCTATCATGTGTCTACATTTCCATTCATGGCCTTCATATAGACTTACGACTATTAGTCCTGGTCTAGTGCATGACACATGACATGGAAAAACATAGTTGTCACTCCTTTGTAATCAAAGGTGGTCTTAATTCAAACTCCCTTTTGATCAAGGACCTGTCAGAGCTCCCTCTTAGCTAGGGACTCTTCTATTTATCAAAAAAAAATTCTTTTTGTGCCCTTCAGCTGCTTGATCAACTTCTCTCCTTGATGTCATGAGATTTAGTTGAGCTTCTTCCTTGTAGGGAAACAACCATCAATCACCTTCCTTCTTATTCCATCATGTCATTCCCTTATTCATGGAAAGTTGCCTTCTTGGTACATATCTAGAACCTTCTTCATATGGCTACTTATTTTGTCTCCATGCTTCTTTCAGGAGTTTCCATCCATCACATGAATGCTAGTTGCACTTGTACTTACAAGTCTTGTTCTAGTAGCCCTGCATGAACTCATCCATATATTATTCAAGAAATTATATTAAATTAAATGATACCTTACGAGATGGATTTTCATCATGACATTAACTTGTAGGTATCAACATCCAACACACATATTGTCACATCTCCCAAAGATATCCATTATCAAGGGTCTTCATTCTTTTTAGACTTTTATCAGAGTCTTCATATCTTTCTGGGAGATTTCCTAGTCAAATATTCTTGGTCTTTTGGATGTTGATTTCCTTTCATCATGGTTGCATATCTCACAATCTCTTCCTTCCTCACACATTCCATAGCTTTCAATCAGAGTTTCTTTATTGTAGTCAATCACCTCATACTTCATATGAGGACATATTATGTTGATTTCATCTAGTGTAACTTATGCCTTACTGCATATTTTCAGAGAAAGATATCATTTTTATCTTGTTCGTGCTTCTCAAGATAGAATAAATGATCCATGTTACCCACAACCATATGACATGACATTATAATATTAAACATAATCATAAATACCTTGTTTTACCTTCAGGTCCTCGAGGCTTCTTCCAACAACTTGCTTGATTGAAAAGATTTTGAATCCCTTGATCTTCTTTATTTCATCACATCATCATCTCATGGATTCCATAAGTTGGAGTTATTATTGAAACACTTGCTTCCTCTCTATATTAGTGAACACTACAATGAGGATTCCATCAGATAGTTTTTGAGGATCTTGTATATCCCCAAATGGCATATGTTTCCTTTTTAACTTGATGTATGATGAGCCTTAGATGATTCCTTTCTTTCCTTAAATGTCCACTGAGGTTCCCAAGAGCTATATATCCTACATGTTGTTTGCCATGGATTTTTGTCCTTCATGATCCCTATGGATATTTTATGTGCTCTTGTTTCTAATGCTTACATTATGCCATGATGCATCTTATTATTATTGTCATATCTTATAACACAAAAATCTAGGAGCTTATGATAGGACCTTTTTGTGAGGGATATTATCTTACTCATAGGGGAGATTTTGTTACTCCCTCTTTCCTTGGCCCTTTTCTTCAGCATCATCCATCTTTCAGTGATATAAGCTTCCAAAATATTTCTATAGCTTAACTGTACTTATTTTGTCTTGCTTGAGGACCAACCTTGCCTTCCTTTTCTAAACATGGTCGATTTCTTTTAACCTTCAATTTTTTTTCCATCAAATTGTCCTTCTCTGTCTGGCATAGAGACCACATGTTTGTTGAACGAGGTAACATACTTGTTCACGGACATTTGTTACCTTGATTGTTAGTGTATTATGGTTATATTCGTTTCTAGGTCTTGTAGATGGAAGATATCGTACATCCTTTGATACCCTTTACTTTCATGTAGATTATATTTCATGTGACCTTCTTCATTGCACCTTAAGAGAATGATATTACCATCTACATCACTTTGATGTCTCCAATTTTTACAATGCGAGGGAATCTTTCATAAATTCAGAGGATACCTTTTGATGACTTCAACTACTTAGAGGACTATGTCTATTCTCCTTCTTCATGCAAGGAATCCTTTTAACCCATCCAATTCATATATGTCCTTGCAATCATGAAGTCAATTAACCAAACTTGAATATAGAATAAAAAGATACTTACTTTTCATCTGAAGATGAAATATTCACCTTGATGATTTCTTGAATGATCTCTTTCAATGAGATTCTTGCTTAAGCTTCCTGGTACAATAGGGTTCCAGAACATTTCTTGAGACTTCCTTGCATTGTTCAGTACCAAGCACTACTTCCTTTTATGATATCCTGAGATTATTTGATTCCTTGACTATGATGGTATGGAATCAAAATCAAGAATTTTGAGAGCACTGTCATGATGTCCACCCAAGATGTGGCATTGTGTTCTCCTTCTGAAGTGATATTGTTGTAATGTATGTTGTGACTATATATCTTTGTAACCTTTCCACAATGCTCCTTGCTAGAGTAGAATGTTGCTTGAGTTGACTAGCATGAGCAAAGATCTTTGTGGCATTTGAGCATTGTTCAATACTAATCATTGAAACTATTTAAGTCATTAAGATTGTTGTGGTATGACATGGGTTGTAATGACACCCAAATTTTGAGGCTAGCACCGAGACTGTGAAAGGTACTATGTTTTCATTTTGTTGTAGTGTCGATTCAGACTGGTCCTTGGATTTTCAACCTTCTCCAAGATGATAAACTTTGCTGATGTAGACTGCTTGTTGTATACTTGATCCTTTATTCTTGACAAAACCCTTAATATTATGTTGACGGTGCTGGGCCCGCCAACATGTCAGGGAATCTCCTCGGTAAGAAGTACTAATTAGACCTTAGCCAGTTTGGTGTAGGAGTCCCAACAATGGGTCGTACGATAATGCCTTGATTGCGGTTTCGCACAGAGGCAAGTAAGATGTCCCTGTTGGTAGTAAGGATGTGATTAAGGCAAGGAAGGTGCATGAGTAGTTCTAACACATGGAGGGTGAGGTGAGTACACCCCTTGGAAACCTGTGATAGCACGGAGTTAAGAAGGGAACACACGAGCAAAGATGCATCACAACATGGAAGGAAAGTAAGCTAGCAACCCAAAGTGATGGTTAAATCAAAAACACATGTCAGAAAGATTCATACATACATATACAAAAATAACTACACATGCATGCATAAGAAAACAGATACATATATCATTTAGAGTACTCAAGATAGCTAAAATACAATACAAAATATGCATGAAACATGTTGGCTCTGTTATATTAAGAAGTGTAAGTTCTAGTCATAGAATACATCCATGTCCAACCAATAGTTCTGACAACGGAACATTACAGCCACAACCACATCCTCCTCCAAAGAGATATGCTAGCTCTGCGTAGCGGAGAAGCCAAGGCTCGTTACAATACTGTCCAAGCTTTCTCTAAGATACTCCTATCAGAATATTGGTTGACCAAAAGCCTTTATAATGAATTATGAGGGACTATTTATAGCAAAGGGTGGGGTGACCCTTGACATTCCCCTTTTTGATCGTTCATCTACCCTCATTACTCTTCAACTACTTTATGACTGTTACATTCAACTATCAACACTTGAACTTCCACTTGACAAGACATTAGATTACAATGCACATGTGCCCATGTGAGACAAAATGGATTGAGAAAGCCATGCAAGACATCATTGACACTCGGACCATTGTGATGATACACACTCTTTGAAATCCTTGTGATGGTCGAAGGTGGCGAGCTAATGCCAGTCTTGGTCATCCATGATGGTGTCTGCACGATCAATGGTGACATATTGTTGAATTGAACTCTTGCCTTCGTTGCATCTGGGTGCACTGATATGGCTCCTTCATCCAACTCATCTGATAGCATGCACATGGTCATCCTGGGTGCGACCAGACTGACAACATGTTGATGCATAGTGTCTACACTGATCTCCAAGCATGTATTGGTGGTCGTGCGCATCAACTTGTCAAAACACACGTACAAATCTAGTCGGACTTGCTTCTTTTCTTCGCTTCGGTGAGTGTGCCAAATGGGTGGGATTGCATGTGTGCACACAATGACATGCATGCTGCTCACCTTATCTACTCTGTGCTAGCTATTGGGATGGAGATATAACTTGTACGGGCGCAATTTCATCCATCTGTTCATGTTGCACGCCTTGTTGTACATGTTCCTGCTACAACTCATTCTCTCGTCTATGCAAGTTGCTACTTCAGCACATGCAAATCCTTCTCTTTTCCATTCTCTACCTTCGTGTGATATTCATGTCATGGCTTCACCGCATAGCCTCAGTCTCCAAATTTGCTTTCATCACAAGTGGATCTACTTGAGCTTGCAATTTTGTTTCACCTCTGTGTTGTCAACACCTTCCTCTTGAATTCATTGCGTGCAGGTGTGCTACCTTCTACTGCTGCTGATGGTGCTACTTGCTGTAATGTTACTGCCATATTATCTTGATGTCTTTGTCTATGAACAACTTGATGTCTTAATAGGGTAGGCAAGCTCATAGACACTTGTTGGGCTACGAACCCCGTTGTGCTCTCAACGGTGTCCTTTGACTCTACTCTCCTGAAGGCCATTGTACTTGTGCTGCTGAGAGACAGGTGAACACATGTGATGCCTAGAGACATAGAAACACTCATGGAAAGAAAGTTGTTAGTCGAAAACCAAAACAAACTTGAGGACTAACTTGTAACATACCTGTGTGACTGATCATGAAGGTTGCACAATTTCCGCCAGGAGGTCGGGAGACTGACAACCAAAATTACACAACGCATACTTTGGCCGGTCAGGAGGCTGATTGACTACTGGAACTACCCAATGCATAGTACAACCTAGCCTGCTGAGGAATGAAACTGCGCAATGCGCCATTTCAGTCAGCAGTGACATGTAACCAGCAAATTGCATTGCGTAGTTTCTTGGGCCAGCAGGACACTACCCAAGAATTTCGCAATGAAAGTCTGGAGGTCAGTGCTAGGCTAGTCTTATGCAATTTATGGAGGGAAGGCAGAGCCTTTGCTTCAGGAAATGCATAGTGCTAGCTAGGTAGGGTAAGGTCCCGGCCAAGACAGTCCAAACCGGCCGATGGGCGACTGAAAACATGAGAAGTCTGGATGCATGGTGAGATGAGTGCAAACAAGAGTGAATGATCATTCATGCAACAACAAGTGGAGGATTTAGAAAACAAGAAAGCATGCATGTGTGTGAAGTGAGTCGCCGCAACGGTGACTTTCCGTGCAAAACAGTGTCATGCATGTGACAACAATGAGATGCAAACGAAAAATGAAACAATGCTTCTACAAGATAACATACATCAAAATGACAGAAAGTGCTCAATTAAATAAATTAGACAACACTCACATGAAGCGAAACACAAAAAGTGACAGAAACACATAGTAAGACATAAAAAGCGGACTGACCCCAAAACAACTGAGTTAAATGTGTCGACGACTTCTAGATGCAATGTGGGATGTCAGAGCTGCAAGGTCGATGCTAGGAATGAGCTCTGCAACATTCAGTTGATGAGTTTTGATAAAATAGAGGTTTTGATGTGCATGCCACAAATATAGGAAAAGCGACACTTGGCGGGAGGTTTCTGAAATGATCCTTGCATGTAACCTCCAGCTGCTAAAAATAGATCCCTGAATCAAGGGATGCCTTTGCATGCTGCCTTGGGAGAAGCAGTCCATGCATGCAAATAAGTTTTGCTTGTTCCCGGAGGGAACCAGTCAACCTAAAGGCACATGCAACAACCTGCTTGACTGATGGGAAAATTTGTGCATTTCTGGAAGGGAGTTAGGCTGGCTGCCTAGCGGGATTCCATAATTTTTGGGTTGAGCAGTTGACTTCTACCCAGAATTGTGCAATTTCTTGGCTGAGCAGTCCTGTTAGGATAGATTGCGCAGTTTTTCAAGTGAAGCTTGACAGGTAGAATTGCGTAATTCTGGAGCCTAGCAGGTTGCCAATCAGAATTGCACAATTTCTAGAGGGTTCCCCTCCATAATTGCACAATTTCTTGAGGGAGATGCTCAGCTTGCAGTTGGACCAAGTCCAAAGAAACAACCCGTGAGGGGGATGCAACAAGCTATCATGCACAGGCTGGAAATTTACTAGACAAATTCTTGAAGCTTGTGTACTTGACCTTGCAAGATATGCTACTAAGGATGGTTCGTAGGGAGGCTCCAAAATGAAGCTAAGGCAAAATTTTGGAGGGTGGTTGTAGCTGCTACAACACTTGGCAACACACTAGTAGAATTCCAGCTCTCTGAATGGACCTTGATTGTGAAAAGCAAGTCTAACACCTTCGGAAGTATTGTTCTGTTCTTTGTTTGTCTTGGTTTCCACACTTGCTTGATTGTAAGATGTAGCATTTGCTAAGCCCTTGGTCAGTCGACACACATTCCAAGCCAAGCCAACATAGTTGTTTCAATTGGGGATGAGGGGTATATTGGTGCACAAGTAGTATAGTTGTCAGGGTTTTAGTTTCATCTTTGGTGTTGCTCCATTGCCAACAGACCTGGATAGTACCCCTTCAGAGTCACGCAGGAACACAAACATTGATCCACTGCCAGTGAGCTTGGTCAGTACCCTAATGGAGTTACTTTCCTAACCTCTCTACACAAGAAGCATTTCTCTTCTTTCGCCTTATTAATTTTTCATTTTTTTGGAAATTTTTCACTTTTTCATTTTTCATTTTCATAATTTTGCATAACACTTATTCATTTTAGAGGCAGAAGACAGATCCCAACTTATTGAGAGAAGAAGAGGTTGTTCCTTTAGAGAAGTAGTTTATGTATACCTCTGACGTGCTTATTAAGGTTTCCCCCCTCACCTTACTCTACGTGACTGAGCTGACAAGGATTAACCCAAAAACAACCGATTAGAGTAGGTGATACTAGTTAGCACACAAGCATTGTGTTTTCACCAAGGTTCACTTCGAACAATATGTATTTTCCATCGATGTATCATGGACTGGAGGTAACAAGTTCTTACATAAGAGAGCGAAAAATTGATAACCAAATGTTGATAGTTGTACAAGTCCTCTTGTAACTTACCCAACTTGTTTTAAGAGTCATACACCATTTCATGTGAAACTAACCTATGAGCGTGAAACAAGCAACAAACATAAAACAAAATAGAAGCAGAATTAAATGTGAAAGCAAAGCGTAAAGAAAACAAGAAAGAAAACAAACAAACATGCGAAGTAAGTAAGAAAACAAGCATGTAGGCAACAACTCAAAAGCAAACACTATTCCTACTTCCTAAGCTAACAGTGCAAGGGCCTAATCACGTGAAGTGATATTTCCAATGCAGCCACTGGGGCATTAGTCGACCCATGTTTGTGAAGGCATGGTACATGAACCTCGCAGTTGCACAAACCAACAAGCATGAAAGATATAATGATGAATATGAACACACTCTGAGCTTAAGTGCATCCACAAAAATGAAGTAAGTGAAAGTGGATGATATGCACTCTGTGGACTTGCCATAGTGTTGTGCTACATTGCATGCAAATGTTGAGTGTATGCATTCTCTTGACTGTGACATGTAAGAAAACGTGAGAAAGGTAGATCACTTACATTGCGCAAGTGTGTTTGCTGTGTAAGATTCCTCTAATGCATGAGCGATGGGATCATGTAGTTCAAGTGGAGGAAGTAAAATTTGAGTGTTTGGTTGATCTTGAATGCAAAGCAGAGAGTAATGAGGAGCCTTGAGTGTTTCAAAAATTTCCTGATCGGAAGTGAAACCAACCTCAAGACAGCGAGGGCCTGACATAACCATCAGCTCAGGCTGAAGTGCCTCGACAACCTGTAGGGTTTCGACTTCATCGACAGATAGATCATCGTAGACCAGTGTCTTAGATAGATTAACAATGATTGAATCAACATTATGATCGGATGAAGACGTAGAGAGATCCTGACAACCAAGATCAGAAAATTCAAGATGTTTGTTAGTAGCCTCATGATTTGATGAATCGTGCAGAGGGGTAGATGAGAAGCAAGGATGTTCACCCTTTGTGTTTTCAAAAATGATAGATGACATATTGGACAGATTTTCGGAGGAACATGTGTCATATCCGCAATGTAATGACAGACTATCATCCGACGTGTCCTGTGAATGATCGGAAGTAGAAACATCCATAAATGAATTTTCATAGGGGAAATCAGTAGTGGTAGAATCACAAGGGATGTCAGGATAAAGCAGATGAGGCACGGCTGGAAGGGAGTCATCCTTCACTGAGGGTTCTTCTTTAGATTCCCACACACACTCATCATGAATGATGGCATAGGTTGGTGGCATATAACCAACTCCATCAACAACTTAATCCTTGTTCACAACAAATGAGGAGTTCAAAATGGAAGAACACAAGAAAGTACAATCCGGAGGATCAACAAAATGCGGGGAAAGAGGTTGAGGAAATGAATCCACGTGACAACGAACAGGCTTGCAAGCCAAATCTGCACATATATTAAGAGCGAGTGGGGTGGGAGGATGTGACAGTACAACAAATGTGTGTGCATAATATCCCACATCACTCTACGGTGGTGGAGATATTTGATGAGGTGAAGGTGGACAATCACTTATGACTACAACTATGCCTCCCTGTGATTGCACAACTCCATCACTGAAGTGTGTTGAACGAGATCTGAATGATTTCAAAAATTGCAGATTTTCGGATATGTAAAGAAGATACTCAAATCTTCCATCGAGAAATTCCCAATCAATTTCATCTTCAGAGAATCGGTATGCAAGATTACAAAAGCATGTGTAAAATTGTTCAACGGTTTGATTGTGTGCTTTTCGTAATTTCAGAATTTCTTTGTCGAGTGCTTTATGGTTAAAGTGATTGAAAGCACAGTCTATCTATGCGACCATATGAGCAAGAGAATGAATATATTTTTAAGGCAGCGTGGCACACCAGTGCATTGGGTGCCCTTGAAGTGTGTATACAAACAAAGTGCAAGTCATGTATTCTTCAAGGATTCCATGTCTTTCGCATGAGCCTACAACAATGACTGCATGCCTAACCAAGGCTACGTGGCCTCCACCATCGTATGCTTTATGTGACAAGTTATCCGAGAGACTTTCCAAGATAATGAAGTCGTTTCCATAAGGCATACACTTTGGAAGAGCAACTCTGTAGTTAGTCATGACAGATATATAAAGATTCAAAACAGATGTAAGGACTCAAATTGTCATCTATCCCTCCTTTTAGTGCCAAAATGTTGACAGTGTTGGACCCGCCAACATGTTCAGGAATATCCCCAGTAAGAAGTCCCAATTAGACCTTAGACTGTTTGGTGTAGGAGTCGCAGTGGTGGGTTGTACGATAATGCCTTGACCTCGGTTTCACGTAGAGGCAAGTAAGATGTCCCTGCTGGCAGCAAGGGTGTGACATATGTAGTAAGTCAAGGAAGGTGCATGAGTGGTTCTAACACACAGAGGGTGAGGTGAGTGCACCCCTTGGAAGCCTATGATAACACAAAGTTAAGAAGGGAACACATGAGCAAAGATGCATCACAACATGGAAGGCAAGTAAGCTAGCAATCCAAAGTGATTGTTAAACCAATAACACATTTAAGAAAGATTCATACATATATATACATAAATAGCTACACATGCATGTGTAAGAAAACATATACATATATCATTTAGAGTACTCAAGGTAGCTGAAATACAATACAACATATGCATGAAATGTGTTGGCTCTATTATACTAAGAAGTGTAAGTTCCAGTCATACAATATGTTAGTTTCAGTCTTTCCAGCCTTCCTCCAGTGATCAAATATGCTCTTACAAAGTTATTTTGAAGTGTCAAGGTCAAATTTTGTCATTTCAGTGAGTCTTCAAGCAAAATTTGGTCACTAGGCATTAGGCTAGGTTTTGCTCTCACTCTTTTCAAAGTTGCCCAAATGCCAATATATTCACTATTCAGCTGAGTCTATATCATTATAAGGTTTCTTATTTTCATCTCAGTGTCTAATGAGTCATTTTACACCTTGTTCATGCTTCAGTTGCGCCTAGGTAAGGTCATTTCCCTCTCCTAGGGTTTTGAAGGCAATTTCTCTTGGACGGTCAAATCATCGGTAAAACTTGTTTCCTGATGTTCATACACCTTCCCCTATCCTTAAAGTACCTTACCAAATGCTTTCCATCACCGATATTCCCCAAATTCCTCATTTTCGCACAAACCCTAGTTTCTAGCTACAACCTGGCAATTTTCTAGGTTGGGCCTGTGTTTTGCCCTTTTGGACCCCTTCCCCTCAATCAATTTATGAGATTCCACTTTCCCCTGATTCCTAACATCCCTCCCTACTTCAAAAAATTTCCCCAAGAATTTAGAAGCCCCTTATCCCCTTCATTTCACCCCATTTCGACAAAATTCCTTGTTTCACACATCGGGATAAGTTTCACTCAAATGGTGTTTCAGAGAAATAAAAGATGAATTTGGGAAAACTGAGAGAGGTTTTTGTCCACAACATGCCAAAGAAGAAAATCTCCTTCACTTTTTGCACAGGTGTCATGGTTTTATAGAAATGTCAAAATTACAATCGCCCGATCCAAGGAGGTTGGCCAAGGCACTAAAACGACGGAAAAGGCCCGATCCACTCCAAATTTTGGCCAAATCCTATTTGAATGAGCATGGTACTTGATTTGGGACTCCCAGCCCAAATTTCAAGAAATTTGAAGAAAATTTTGTCAATTGTGAATTTTTTGTGCAAAACACAGGTTTTTGCCCTCAACGCGTAGCGCGCCGTGCGCGACCCTTTCGTTGGGGAGGTCCATTTAATGAAAACTCAGCATTTTTGGATTTTTCATGCAAAAATACACTTTCTCAGCAATTAACAATAAATTTCACCAAGTTTTGAGCCTCCAGAAGGTCAAAAAACAAGCAAAAAATGACTTTCTGCCACCTTTTTGACACATAGGAAGCAGTCTTGGGAGATTGCAATTTTAGAGGGGCAAATGACCACCAAATTCCGAAATTCTACTTGGTTTGGAAAGTAGACATCCAGCAATTTCCAAAAAGCCCACGTTTGCCTCATTTGGACTCCGGGAAGTGCCTCAAAAGTTGGCTCAAAGGCACGCGATGTGTTCAGGATTGGGGCGCGACGCATCAGCACATTTTCTCAAATTTTCACCTACAGCTCAGCAAAACGCAGTATTTGACTAGGTTTGACTTTTTGGAGTGGATTTTGATCCTCCTTGTTGTAAATGATGTGATTTTATGATACTTTCACAGTTATTTATCTCTTCTAGAAGATTCATTCATGAGATAGGCAAAAATTAAATGAATGAATTGGTTTCCTAGCTTATAGAGGCAAGTTGTTTTGACTGCCTAGATTTTAGTGCCCAGTTTGGAATTGGTTGAAACAGCTCCTAGGATAGTGAGCTCGACCCCTAGAGGCAAGGAAAGATGTTAGCTTTCCTATATTATTTACTTTCTGAGTCATTTTCATGGTTGGACTCTTGAGGGAGAAAGCTTCTATTGTATTACTTATTGTATCTCTGCATTTTTGGCAAAGGAAGAAAGACCAGGGTTTTGCAGTCCTTTTTGGGATTCCTGTGGTTACATGTATTGATGGTGTGTTTCTCTTTGTACTTGTAAGTTTGTTATGTGAATCATCTTCTTACTTTTTCTTTTGCAAATTAGGCAAATGAAGTGTTAAGGT
>APFE030043024.1:43577-112027 GCA_000404065.3 Pinus taeda | reverse complement strand
AGCACAGAGCTCAAGGATATCATCCGAGAGCAAAGCACCGAGATTCATTCGCTGCAAACAAAATTATTGATGGAAAAACGGATAATCAAATATTTAGAGCAGTGAAACAAACAACTTGAGGATGAGAAAGAGTTGGATGAGCTGTGGAGGATTCGAAGTGATCGAGTCATCAACCGTAGGAGGGCTGGTGACTTGCTGCCCAAGGAGAGGGAATCCATGCTTATCCGGGTGAATACACACTTAGAGAGGTTGTTGGCAAAGGCCAACCAAGAAAAGAAGCTGCTAAAGAACATGAAGAATCGTTATTGGGCAAGGATGCATGTTTGTAAGGCAAGGATGAAGATTCTTCAAAGGAGGTTGACCGAGGCTCTCAAAGGGAGGAAGAAGACCAACCTGCTCCGTATCTTGGCTTAGGCCTCTCTCACTCACCATGATACCCCTTAGCCTCCTCCTAGCAGCAAACCCAAGAAATTTTGAGAGTTTTGAAGCATTTTTCGTATTTTTGGGAATTTTACAGGTTTTGGCCATTTGATTGGTCTCACCCTGCGCGCGACCAGTCATGGGGACAACTCAGAATGGGAAAAAATCTACATTTTTGGATTTTTCATGCAAAAATACACTTGCCTATGGATGGGTTTCATATTTTATGAAGATTTGGGCTCCCAAAAGCTCAAAATACATGCAAATTTTGACTTTCTGCCCCTTTTTTGAGTTGCAGAAAGTTGCCTTGGGAGAAATGACGTTTGAGGGGTCAAATCAACTCCACATTCAGAAATTCCTGTGGGGTTGGAAAGTAGCCTCACAGACCTTTCCAATGAGCTATCTTGCACCTGATGTGGACACTGGGAAGGCCCTCAAACAGAGCTGTCAATGTGAGCGACCAGTCAAAGTGAGGGGCGCGACCACTCAGGGAAATTTCACTGTTTTGACTAGTTCGGCCAGCAAAACACTGTTTTTACTTTGGTTGACTTTTGAGGCATGTAAATGATGGATTTTTGTGTAATTTTCATGGCACTTAGATACTTTTACTCTCCTTGAACACTTATAGAAGTTTCCTTGATGTAAATGGTAAATATTTAATGCATGGATAGGTTTCCTAAGTTTTAGAGGCAAGTTGTTTTGACTGCCTATTATCTAGTGATTAGTTTAGAATTAGTTGAAACAGCTCCTAGGAAGCTGAGCTCGACCCCTATAGGTGGGGAAAGGAGTTAGATCTTCTATATTATGCCTTCTCTTACTCATTTTCATGGTTGGACTCTTGAGGGAGAAGCTCCTATTGTATATTTCACTTGTATCTCTGCAATTTGAGGAAAAGGAAGACCAGGGTTTTACAGACATCATTGGGATTCTTGTGGACTCTTGTGTTGATGGTGTGTTCTCTTATTGTAATTGTAAGCGTGTTTATGTGTTCCATATCTTTCTTTACTGCAGCTTATTAAACAAATGAAGTGATAAAGTTTGAATTCATGCATGTCATGCTCAGCTTTCAAATGTTTTTAATGTTTATGTTTTCCACTGTCTAGAGAGGATTCAAAGTCATTGTTTGCCCTCTTTAGCTTCTCTTTTTTCTTCCTTGATCATTCATCTCAGCTAAAGGCATCAGCACAACTCCTACCTTGCCCCAAAGACCCACCTGCAAAACCTGAGCTCAATCCCCGCACCCTGAATTGCACTCCCTCCAATTGCCACCAAAAACCCCAAACCAAATCAACTTTCAAATCAGTTTACTAGCCTAATATCTGTGTTACCTTGATTGGTCATCTCTTCCCATTGAAAATTTAACGACATTGACCGGAGAGAGCCTTCTCATACCCCGTAGGGCTAGCTACGAGGTGAAATGGTTTGATGTTGCCTTGAAGGTTTGCCTTTCTCAGCCTGAGGTGAAATCTCAAGCCCTAACAACACCATCAAAGCATACATATCGATTTGTTACCTAAACACATTATAGAATCGAAAATACAATGTACATTTCATAACACATGAATGGAAAAAGCATAGAACTCTTCATTGGTAGAAAGGAATATTACAACCCATGTAGATGGGTGTCCGATTCAGCGCCATCCTCCCAGATTCAAACCCTTCTCTCCTCATGGAAACAACAATTTTACATGATAACATTACTTTCTTTACTAATCTCATCCAAGTAGAATCTCCTTAGCTCAAGAAGTTCCAACCTAGACCAGCTTTGGGAGGACTGGTCCTTTTATAGCTGAAAAGAGGAGGTTTGGCCATTAATGGCCCTCATGAATGCTTTGCCATATTTGGGATGTGGTTCCATGGAGGAAGGGATAATGGATTAAGGTTCATTCATCTCCTTCCTCATCCAAAAGTGAGCCCAATCCCTCTAGAAACATCTAGAAGCATCCATTGGATGAGGAATCCATTGGATTCATTTGAAAAATCTGTTGGATCTCGCCCATCGCAGGTGATACAAAGGCCAGGTGCTATGCATAGCACCCTAGCAGTGTAGTGCTTGCCATTCATTGCCAACTAGATAGAAGGCTACCTGCGATAATCTCTTTAGAGACAATTTTTGGATGAATGGTATCATGAAACTCTTAGGAAGCAAGCATGATGTAGGTTAACTTCATTAGGGAATGACAACAACTGAATTAGGGGTTGATGGACCCTAATATCACTGATCCAGAAGTTGGGGTTGATATGCCCAAATTTTCCTATAACAGATGCCCCATAAAGCATGAATTCGAAAATAACCATGTCAAGTGAGGTGCTTTACCACTTTGGAGAGAAGGTTTCGAACCAGAAGGTGACCTACATCAGTTACAATACAAATATCATGATACTTTGATTTTTTCTCATAATTTAGCTGAGGGAAGGCATACTCATTCTCAACTTTATAAACTTTCATTACATGTACAAATATAGTCGTCTACAGATATAGACCTATGAATGGATGACCATGAATGTAAGGCCATTGTACATTTGATATAGTGCTCCTGAAAATATCGCAACCCAGATGGATGAAACTAGATCTGGGGTCTTCAATCTCGTCCAATCTTTCACTCAAGTACAAGTCTATCCATGTGAATAAATGATTTGAAGTTGAACATAGAAAGACATCGTCTAATTACCAACCAATGATGTAAGTCGTTAACAGACGCGAGAGGAATCACCGATAATGAAAATGACCCTCAAGGTACTGCAATACATTCCGCATGGTGTGAATAAATGATTTGATGTCGAACACCATACGAAGTCTTTCATTTGAAGGCAATTGATGTCAACCTATCGCTGGAAGAGAGAAACCTGCCATTGATGTATGCAAGCCTCAAGGTACTAAAGGGGTGTTTCTAAGTTAGCTTCTTGGATGATGTGATGATGTCGACAAGAAGCGACTCATCGCAAGAGGGCCTCGATTTATCCCACATCAATGACACGAAACAAGGTAAATGATTTTTGGAGATGAAACATTGACTGATGACACAAGGTTCAGGAATAGCAGCCATGAAAATGAAGGTTTACTGTATTATAAAGGATGGGGTTTTGAACTAAATGACTTCTCTTGAACATATCAGCGACACTGAGGTGAATTGGTAGCATTGACCCAAAGCAAAGTGATGGATGGTATGATAACCATCAAGCTGAATGACCCAACCCACATGGTCACGGTGATGAGGTGAAAGTGTCATGTTCAAGAGTGACTTGCTACCATAAAGTGTTCCCAGATTTTTCTATTTTCCCTAGTCATTTTTGACCAGTACCTCTTTATTTTTTATCAAGCTTGAGGAGGATAACATATGCTTGTTGTATAATTCCACCCTTCGGATGAATCCATTGCTATTTGATGTTTTAACGAGTCTAGCGAAGGTGAAACTCGGTCTTGTCTAAATGAACTAGTTTGTCATTATTTGATGTTTTTAACGAGTTTAACAACAAATATAACTCAGTCCTTTTCAGATTTAGAGAGTCTGAAAAGGGACTAAAAGAAGACTCCACAAGTTCTTTTTAGTACATTTGTCTCTCAAGCTCGAAAAAGCATAAAACAATACAAGAGAAAACATATTGATCATGTTTGACCAACGAGTACCTTTTTCGTAGTTAATCTATCTCAACCCGAAGAAGGGGTAAAACTATACTAAGTAGATATCAATTCTAATCCGTTAACGAGCTAGAAACGACAAGTGCTCAACAATATTTTCATGTTTAGAGAGTCTGAAAAGAGCTTAAAGAGGACTCCACTTTGAGGAATGAGTGGTGTCTAGGATAGGAATTGGTTCCAATGAGGTTGGAACTTCTCAAAACATGTTGATTTATGTGAAGAGGCTAGCTAATAAGACCACTCATTGCAATTGTTCCTCAAAAAGGGTAAAACAACCAAGTGAAAGCGTATGATCATCCAAAGAGATGGTGGTGATGGAATGAAAACAACCAAGGCTCATCTGATGAAAAAGGATGATAGAATGGCAATCACAAGGGTTAAAAATGAAAATGGGTTCATTTTTGTACAAGATTGAACCATAGGGAACTATGCTTGGATTCAGTTTCATGTTTACACAAGCTTGAAATGAAAAACTATGCTTGGTTTCAGTTTCATTTTTACACAAGCTTGAAACAAAAAACTATGCTTATGATTGGTTTACATGCCCTTAGCATGATGAAAGGAGAGTCTCCTATAACCAGATGGTAGTCGTTGCGGTGAAGCGGGATTGTTATCCAACACCTATTTGGCTTCGTCCATATAGACAAAGGTGAATGGGGTGATTCCCTTCACATAACCTACAGGGAAACTTAACTTTAACCATTATGTGCATGCCCCCCAAGCTTCATTACATTTACCTAAGTAAACTACTCATGGCTATCAGGTGGATGGAATGAAGGTTCTTTTACGAGATCAAGTGAAAGACTTAACTGGGATTATACAAGATCTACTCAAAGACTCGACTTGGAACTTTGCTCCAGGGGACCTTGTTTCATTTTTTAATGAGCTTGACACAAGACAAGGAACTATGCTCATAATCCTTGTTTCATTTTTTAACGAGGTTGACACAAGACCAGGAAGTATCCTCATATTCCTTGTTTCATTTTTTAATGAGGTTAACACAAGACCATGTATTATCCTCATGGGAGCTGTTTCATTTTTTTAATGAGGTTGACACAGTAAAAGAACTATCCTCATATTCCCTTGTTTCATTTTTTAACGAGGTTGACACAGTACAAGGAACTATCCTCGAGCCCTTGTTTCATTTTTTAACGAGGTTGACACAAGACAATGAACTATCCTCGGGTCCTTGGTTTAATTTTTTAATGAGGTTGACACAAGACAACGAACTCTCCTCGAATTCCTTGTTTCATTTTTTAACGAGCTTGACACAAGACAAGGAACTATGCTCATGGGCCTGTTTCATTTTTTAACGAGGTTGACATAGTAAAGGAAATATCCTCGGACTCCTTGTTTTATTTTTTAACGAGGTTGACACAAGACCACGAACTATCCTCGGACTTTCGATCACAACTCATAAGTGGTCATGAAGGAGAGATCTAGTTACAATTCCCCTAGTACATGATGTACAATATCACTAAATTGATCATTAGTTAATGTAGGTATGGAACAGGTTGCCACATAATTAACCTGTAGCAGGGATGATACCATTAGTACAAAAGGACCATTTAGGGAAGATGGTTGACTAGGAGCCATATTTGGATTGGGAAATGAAAGGTGGTCAATGGTGACAATTTTGCCTTCATGCGGGAAACAAATCACTCGAAAGAGTGTTGAAACAATAGCTCCCATGTCATAAACATAGTCACACCCAAGAAGTAAATTGTAATCCAAATGTCCTGGGACTACCATCACGTTCAGATAAACAGTTTTTCCTCCCAAAGTAATAGGTAAATGAGGGAGGATCCCTAATGGTTGACTAGTTCCTCTATTAAAACCCAACAGATTTTGTGTAATAGGCACAAGCAGTGGCGAACCAAGTGCTTTCCAAGCAGTTGAGGAAAGGATACTCATTGATGCACCTTCATCTATAATAGTTCCCGATACAATCATATTACAAACTTGTACTATATTTGGAAAGGCACATAAGAAGGAAGGTGGAATGCTGCTAATCGATTCCAATCAAAAGAAGTGACTAGACTACTTGGAGGGGGTACCGTAGAAACAGGAGAATTAACCCCTTGAGTTATGAGAACGGGAGGATTTTCCTCCTGTATTGATGGAATAGGTGAATTTCCCCCAAGCTCATTAGAATCTGAAGAAACAAAAAGAACTTGAGTGGTATCATGTTCACTCTCTTCGGGAAGGGTACGATTTACTGAAGGTGAAATCGGGTCAACTGATACCTCGACCTGTTGATTTGGGTAGGGTATAGACTCAGAGGATTCACTTTCAGAGAGAGTGGGTTCGACCAACGATTGATTTTTGTCAATCAATTCATCAACTACTGAAGGATTTAGGGAGAGTTTCCTGTAACCATATGGAAGTCGCTGCGGTGAAGCAGGACGGTTATCCAACACCTTCTTGGCTTCATCCGGATAGAGACAAAGGTGAGTGGGATGATTCCCTTCACATAACCTACATGGAAACTTATTTTTTCCCTTCTTTCCATGATCTTTACTACCACTAGTTGATGGTGTGTCACCAACATGATCTCCAGAGGTTGATGACACAGGATGATGTGAACGAGAAGACCATTCTTCTAAGATCTGAGGAATATCAGGACAATTTCAAAAAATATGGTCTCCTGCACAAAGTTTGCATGGATATCGAACTTTGTGAGGCTTAATGGATGGTTCCTCATTAGATTTTTCATTCAAAGCAATGGTTGCTTGGTTGCCCCTCTGCTGAGTTTGCTTCTTCTTCTTCTTCTTCTTCCATTTCTTCTTCTTCTTAGCCACCTGGTTACTAGTACCAATACTTTCACCAGGCGAAGAGGAAGAATGGGAGGAAGAAACAACCGAGGAAGAAGGCAAAGGGCCAAGTTTAGGATCAACTAGAGTTTTATTTTGTCCAGTTGGAGGAGTACTCGATTGCAGAGAAATCACGACATTCTGACCCAAGGAGGTTGAAAACAATCATACTGGTAATCCAATGGTAAATCACGGAAGGGACAATGTAGCCATATATGGAGCACCAATATTTCCAAACGGAGGAAAAGAACTAGGATTCCCATCAAAAGGAATTCCTTGATTGGTGGACTCTGGATTTGTCGCCATATGTCTCATCCTAAGATCAATAAGGAATGAGCATGGAGGATGTTATCCGCAGTCAATTAACTTTTACGATACAAGAATTTAACTTTTCTTTTTCATTTTTTAAGAGTCGAGAAAAAGCAAAATATGACTCTAGTCACTTTTGTTGTTTAATGAGCTTGAAAGGACAAGCGCTCAGATGAACCTTTTCTTTTAAGGAGTCGAAAAGGAGAAAAAGTGACTGCTATGGAGGTACTAAGCAAGAGGGTTTACCAAACTAATCACAAAACTGCGACATACACCTTGGTGGTAAATTAAAGAGAAATTACCAAGGATTTACCATACGATAGTCAGTCTTCTCGAATGTTGTGTTCGGTGCATTGTGATCGGTAAGGCGACAAACTCGGCTTCCTAGGGATAAAGGATTTAAGCCCATTAGGGTCTCCCACTATATACACAATGGTACAGGGAGCGCAAGTCCATACTAGCACTTATCGAATCTGTTAGCGCTTGGAATTTCACCTCGGGCTGAAAAAGGCAAACCTCAAGGCAACATCAAACCATTTAGCCTTGTAGCTAGCCCTACGAGGCAGGAGAAGGCTCTCTCCGGTCGATCTCAGTAAAATATTCAATTGATGAGATTACCAATAGGGTAACACTGATTTTAGGCTAGTAAACTGATCAAAAGGGTTGATTTGGGGTTTTTAGGGTTTTTGGTGGCAAATTGAGGAAATGGCAATTTTGGGTGCGGGGATTTGACACAGTTTCTGCAGGGGGTTCTTTGGGGCGAGATAGGAGACAGTATTGATGCCTTAAGCTGAGGTGAATGGATGAGAAAGACAGGTGAGGAGCTAAGGAGGGAAAACAATAACTTTGAATCCTCCTTAAACAGTAGAAAACATTGAAATTAAACAAACTTAAAAGTAGAGCATGACAGTCATGAATTCTTACTTTAACACTTCGTTTGTTTAATATGCAGAAGGAAAAGAAAGGAAATGATTCACATAACACACTTACAGGTACATAGAGAAACACACCATCAATACATGTAACCACAAGAATCCCAAAAAGGACTGCAAAACCCTGGTCTTCCTTAGCCAAAAATTGCAGAGATACAGTGAAATAATACAATGATAGCTTCTCCCTCAAGAGTCCAACCATGAAAATGAGCAAGAAAGTACATAATATAGATCACCTAACCTCTTTCCCTGCCTCCATGGGTCTAGATCACTATCCTAGGAGCTGTTTCAACCACTTCTAAACTTGGCACTAAAAACTAGGCAGTCAAAACAACTTGCCTCTATAAACTAGGAAACCAATCCATTCATTAAATGTTTGTTATTTCATGCATGAATCTTCTAGAAAAGGTAAATAAGTGACATGTCAACATGAAAATACATTAATTACATCAAAGAGGGTGAAAAATCCCATCTCAAGTCAAAACTGGTCAAAGCTGGGCGAATTCCTGAGCTGTAGATGAATTTCCTGTGAAAACTGCCCAACAGGTCTCATACCTCTGCCTGACGGGTCACTTGTCTTTGGGACCACTTTTGGGGCACTTCCAGGTGTCCAAATGAGGCCAAAGTGGGCTTGTTGGAAAGGTTTGGGTGTCTACTTTCCAACCCAACTGGAACGTTTGAATTTGGTGGTCATTTTCTCCTTTAAAATTGAAATCTCCCAAGACTGCTTTCTGTGTGTCAAAAAAGTGGCAGAAAGTCATTTTTTGCATGTTTTTTGACTTTCTTGAGGCCCAAAACTTGATGAAATTTCTTAGTAATGGATGAGCAAGTGTAACTTTTCATGAAAAATCAAGAAATGCTGAGTTTTTGTAAAATGGAGTTGCCAGGACAAAGGGTCTCACCGGGGGTGAGACCCATTAATGGAGAAAACCTGTAAATTGCCTGAAAAATTCAAAATTTACCCAAAATGCTCAAAATTTCTTGGGATTTGTGCTGTGGATAGGCTATTTAGTGCCTTGATCCTTAAGTGAAGCCTCGGCCAAGATATGGAGTGGATCGGGCCTCTTTCTCCGTTTTAGTGCCTTAGCCAACCGCCCTCTAAGCACCTTCATCTTCGCTTTGCACACATGGATCCGCACCCAATAATGGTTTTTCATGTTTCTCAGCAGTTTGTTATCTTGGTTGGCCTTAGCCAATAGCCTTTTCAAATGAGCATTGTCCCAAATAAGCATAGATTCTCGATCTATGGGTCTCAAGTCACTGGGTCTCTTGCGAGCCAATTCCCGGTCTTCACGAATCTTCTGCAACTCATAAAGCTTGTGCTCATCCTCCAACTATTTGTTTCACTGATCTAAATAATTAATTATCCATTTTTCCATTAGCAACTTTGTGTGCAACGACTCTTTCTCGGTCCTTTGCTCTCAGATGATATCCTTGAGCTCTGAGCTAGGAGAACCGGCATCAAGATCAATAACTGGATCACCGCACAATCCCTCCTCAATCATGGGCTGCTTGCCCCTCTCTGATACCTGTGCTGCTGTTAGAAGCGAGGCCCCTTCCACCTGGTGCAGAGATAACACTCGCAGTGCTGATGAAGAAGGCGAGACCCCTTCCACCTGGTGTTGAGAAAGTACTCGCTGAGCTACTACAAATAAGGCCCTCTGGCCTCTCTAATAAGTAACCAAAGGTGAAGAGCTAACATGTCTAGTCTCAGGGATATCATGTTGCTGTGATGGTCCTCCCTCCTCATGAACAATCTCAGGATGTGGTGAAAAATGGGAGTGAAAGGGATGACTTTGAGAACAACAAAAAAAAACCGTAGCTTTACTTACACTTTGACATTTTTAAACAAAATACACATGAACTTCCCCTTTCAAATTGATGACATTAAAACACATTTTCATGCTCATGCAAGCTTTAGTAAGCAATAAACCTTGATGATGGGAGGCTTACCAGCAAAATTTCGTAATTTCGTGGTTCCTTAGCAGCATGCTAGCGATTTTGTGTAAATGATGCATTGATGGGTCACATTCACTACCCAACATGTCTCACTTGCCTGACGGGTCGCGCCCATACAAAATTTACACTAGCTGAAGTAGCCTGACGGGTCTCACTTGCTTGACAGGTCTCACCTTAGTCTTGACGGGTCTCTCCTTTTGTAGGAGGCTTTTGGAGGCCTTCTTGGTGTCAGAATCGGGTGCAGGATAGCCTGTTGGAAAGGTCTTTGAGTCTAATTTCCAACCCAAGTGGAATTTATCAATTTGAAGTTCATTTGCCCTATCAAAAGTCAAATCTCCCAAGACTAGTCAAAAAGTGCCAAATGAGGCTGCCTCAAGGAAGAGTGCTGTTGCAGTCAACTTTTGAATGCCTTCCTCAACCCCAAATTGAGCTCATGATAGCTCATTGGAAATATCTTTGTGTCTAGTTATCATTTTACCCCCCATCAAGAAAATCATTTGGCCAACCCAGCTAGGAGAACACTTGATTTTCCCAAGGTCACTTCAGAGGTGCCTTTGATTCTCCTGAGGCAACGGTATTCTTTGACATCTCTCTCAAACCATGACACCTGTACAAAACGTGAAGGAGGCTTTTGTTCCTTTGCATGTTTTGGACAAAAACCTCTCTCAGTTTTCCCAAATTCATCTTTTATTTCTTTGGAACATCATTTGAGTGCGACTTGTCCTGATGTGTGAAACAAGGAATTTTGTCGAAATGGAGCGAAATGAAGGGGATAGGGGGCTTCTAAATTCTTGGGGAAATTTTTGGAAGTGGGGAGGGATGTTAGGAAGCAAGGGAAAGTGGAATCTCAGAGATTGAGTGAGGGGAAGGGGTTGAAAAGGGAAAAACACAGGCCCAACCTAGAAAATTGCCAGGTTGTAGCTAGAAACTAGGGTTTGTGGAAAAATGAGGAATTTGGCGGATCTAAGGGATGGGAAGTGTTTGATAAGGTACTTTAAGGATAGGGGAAGGTGTATGAACATCTGGATACAAGTTTTGCTGATGATTTGACCATCCAAGAGAAATTGGCTTCAAAACCCTAGGAGAGGGAAATGAACTTGCCAAGGCACAACTGAAGCATGAACAAGATGTAAAATGACTCATTAGACACTGACATGATAATGAAAACCCTATGAATGATGATAGAATCAGCTGAATGATGACATAGATTGGAATTTGGGAAACTTTAGAAGGAGCATAAAGCAAACCCTAGATCTAATGCCTAGTGACCAAATTTTGCTTGAAAACTCTTTGAAAAGACAAAATTGGACCTTGACACTCTGAGACCACTTTGTAAGAGAATATTTGATCACTGGAGGAAGGCTGGAAAGACTGACACTAACAGGAAGAAATGGATTTGGGATGGGATGCCTTCCCTTTCCATTTCCTCGCCTTGCTTGCTAAGGCTAGATTTTCCTCATAATCTTGCTTTGATGATGATCCATCTCTGGTGCTTCTTCCTATTTCCTCCTGCATTAGCTCTGACCAAAGTCATTCCCAATCTGGCAATTTTTTTCTTCCATTAACCAAGTCTTGGTAGCTATGCCAGCTCTTAGGAAGACCGAGGAGTGTAAGACTCACCATGTCATCATCAGCGATCATGATCCCTACACTTCCAAGCTCATCCCTGCAGGTGGTGAGCTTGTTCAGATATGTATAGGTCGTGTCACCCTTTTCACACTTGATTTTCCGAAACTTATCTTTCAGTGCCAGCTTCCTCTAATCGATGTTTTTATGATATAGATATTTCAATGTTTTCCACATTGAAAATGGTGTCTCCTTCCCATGGAGACTCAAGACTATGTGATCTCTAACTCCCTCCATAAAGATTCTCCTTGCTCTAGCCACACATTTCTTCCATTTTGCCAATTGAGTAGTATCAGTCAGCTTGGGGACTTCTTGATCAATGAAGTCCTTTAGACCGTTATCCTCTAATACTACTTTCACGTGATACTTCTAGGCTATATAATTCAAGCTACCATCAAAGGCATACTCGAGTCTTAAACCGCTAAACGCCATTGGTGAAATTGAGGTATGATAAGAACTCGATTTCTATATTCAGGAACCTCAAAATTTGAATCTTCTCCCTTCTTGTATGATGTTCTTCACCTTGATCACCTTTGCTCCAATACCATGTAGAAATTCCCACTACAAATCACCTAATAATGCAATAGACTAAAGCAAAATACAAGATCTACTTCTACTACAAACTTTGCGGAAGCTTAATCGAATTGAGCAAGATCAATGAGGACACATATAACTGATAATGAGAAATAAATCACACATAACACAGAAGAAATAACTAGGGGAAAGCCTTAGCCTAAAACCCCAATATCTATATTATCATATAAGTGGAAATCTTGTTCAAGTTACAAAAAGAATCAACTCTCAAGCTATCCTTCTTTCTCTACAATCAAAAAACACAGCTCACTTACCGAATAGACACAGTATATGTCCTCCTCAAGTCCTCCAAGCCTCCTATTTCCTTGCGCAGTTTTACTTGGGGTCCAGTGATGCCACATGTGTGAATTGGCCTCATCACACTCACAAAACCTGAAGAAGTAACTACGAAATCCTCAAGGAAAGAATTCCTTCTACGTGCAAGGGATATTCACAATGGAATATTCTAGCAACTGATAGTACACTATGCCTCCATCTGATCTCAACTGGGTCTCTGTCTGAAATGACATGCATGAGTTATTTATGAGAGAATATTCAGTTATCTGAAGTGCAACAGTTACATGCATGCATGCATTAACTAACTGAACTCACAATTAATTCAACAAATTGTTTGAATTAATCTAACTAGATTTGACTTAGTTAACTGAGCCAACTAATTACAACTCAATATCAAAACTCGTCCTTATCTCTTTAACTGATGGATAAATTCCTCAATCAATGGAGAAACTATTGCATGTCCCCACATAGACTTCATGTTTGATTTTCTACAACTAATTAACTCATGGTGAATTAATTAATTATTTTACAAACAACGGCTAAGATCAAATTCGAATTTTTACTTCTCTATTTTAGTTCAGGGACTAACTAAAATAGGAAGGTATCCTGAAATGCTATTTATAACAGTATTAAATTTAGCACTTCTATATTTAGAATTTCTTGTTTCTATTTTCAATAGAATGATCTTCTCTCCTATGCCAGGCTAGAGAAGCCAAGGTGAAAGTCCCTTTGCTTGAGCTATGAGGGTGTATTTATAACAAATGAGGTGAATCTCCACCTCCCTTGTGACTCTTGACCTCCCTCATAGCTCTTGAGCTTCCATGTGACTTTTGAGCTTCTACATAACTCTAAGACTTTCTAGTGACTTTTCACATTCCATGTGTGACCATTAGGCTTCCACACATTTTACATTTTCTCATTTTTTTGGAAATATCATATTACATTCCACAAATTGTGGCAAAATACATTGACAACATGTGACTCTTATGGTGACACTTTGAGAATCCATTTATTGGCCATGGTAACATAAGACTTCATTGTATCAAAGTCAATCTCTTCTCTTTGCTTATATGACTTCAACTTATTCATGATAGATATTTGCTTGTATTTCATCTTCACCCTAAAAAGGGTTTGGAAAAGTATCTGAACCTTCTAAGTGAACACGAGTTATCATTTATCTCTAGTGGTATGAGGTTCCTTTACTCCTATATGATCGAATATTTATCTTATCTCCATGATCATCTTCTTGAAACTCTACTTGATTATCTCCTTGACATCATCTTTTCATAGTAAAATTATATCACCTGCAAATGAGATTCACTTATTACAAGACAACATTAGCCCCATTATCACCTATTCTATTTGGGTTTGCTCCTGTAACAAGTTGACTATGATGGGACATTATGCAAGGGATCGAGAGAAGGAATCCAAGAGTTATATAATTAAGCATTGTAAGGATGAAGAGGTGACAATTTTGTCCATTGGAATACAAAATGTGCAATATTGGAAGGCTCGTCAGGGTTTTTCGTAGTGGGAAAGTCTATGAGTCAAGGGAGGTAGACTTGCTCACTGAGCATGTGCAGTGCACAGTGCTCAAGGAAGAGGAAGTGAGGACTATGTAGTTAAGCTCTGCAAGGACTTAGAGATGACCCCACTATTCACTAGAACTGTAAAATGTGTAGTTGAGGCAAGATTTGATCAAGGCATTACACAATTAAGCACTATCAGAGACAAGAATGACAAACTTGTGCACTATGACTACGCAATGTGTAGTGGCTGAGAAGGTGTATCTAAGCATTGCATAGTTGGTTTTGCAAGGTTCCATAAATGACCTAACTATCCACTAGAAGTGCACAGTGAGAAATGTTATTCATATTTGGTCAATAATTTCTCATTGGGAAAGTGTAACTAGAAAGATGAAGTGATCGTGCTCTAAAGTTTCTTAATGTGTAGTTGAAGGAGGTTCTCCTCTAGGATTGCGTAGTGCATAGTTCCAAGAAGTAAGAACTTCATCACTACGGCTTAGGAATGTGTAGTGCATAGTATGCTTGGGGTTGAGGATTGGTAATTGATTGCGCAAGTGATGAGGACAAAGAGAACTCCAAAATTGACTATGTGCGGGATCAGTGAAGCAAGAGAGTAAGTGTAAGAGAATACAAACATTTCAAGACATGATCACACACAATTATACAATCAAACACATGATCAACACATATACAGTACCCAAAATCCGTATGTCTATAGTGAAATGATAGTAAAGCAAAACTTATCTCCAAGTGGGACACTTAAGATATAACTTTACGACAAAATTGTTTACTGTAGCCAAGAGGTGTGCTATGCCATGGGAAAGTGGATAACACATATTCTAATGATAAATAGCATCAACTACTATAAGAGGGTGTGCTAGAGCTTCCTCTAAAGGTGCTCCATAGTGATCTTTAAGATGTGTGAAAACAACAAAAGAAACACATGCAAGAGTGAAAGTGACACATGAAAACACAAAGAAAACACAAGCGACACATGCAAGAATGAGAGAGAGGAAAAATCACACTTGGAAAAGATAGAACAAGTGGAAATGACACTTGTAAAAGCAAAAGCAAGCAAAATTGACACTTGCAAAAGCAAAAGCAACAGTTGAGAATCTCACCCAAAATATGGGGCATTTGCAACCATGAGTGAGAGATACTCCTTATACTCCAATAGTGCATGGAGCTCAAAAATGAAAGATAAATGTGAAAATAAGCTTCAGACTAGACTTTTTACATAGGGAGAGTAGACATGCAATTAGAGTTAAGCTTTATGAGTGTGCTTCCTTCACGTTGAGAAACTAGGAGCCTATAGTGAATTAACTTATTCACTTGAAGATGTGAACTCTCAATGTTAACAAAGAGTACACAATCACCATCTGTAGAGGATGCCCTTACACTACACTAGAAATTACACAATTACTAGGAGTGAGAAATGGGCAATCAATGTGGATAGTCACTAGAAATTGTGCAATCACTATTGGAAAGGACTGCACAATCACTATCTCTAGGGACTGCACAATCACTGTTGGAAAGGATTGTGAAATCACTGTCTCTAAGAACTGTGCAATCACTACCTCTCAATGAGAGATGTGCTATCTTACTTGCTTGGAAGAATTTTGATTGGGAAGACATCAAGAGTTGGGCATGTGGATACAAGTAGTTCGGCACTTAGGATTCCTAAAATAATACTTGAAAACTTAGGAAACATGATTGACCATGACCTTAATGGATAGAAAAAATGGATGACATGATCATGAGGAGGCTCCAAAATTTGAATGTAGGAAAATTTTTCGAGGGTGTTTGTTACAGTGACAACACTTGGAGACACACTGGACGAACTCCAGCTTCTTTGTTTAGGCCTAACCTTAATCATGAGGTATACCCTTCTGAAACTATTTCCTCATTCGATTGATAACCTTAGCTTCCATACTTACTTGCCCATTAAAGGTGTAGTCACTACTATTCCTCTTATCGGCTTAACGCAATTCACAAGACTAGTCAGCATTCAATTATTTTGATTTAGGAGTAGGGGTATGTAGATTCACAAGTTTATGATATTCATAGTTTTAATATCATCTCTGGTGTTCCTCTGCTAATAACAAGCCTATTCAGTACCCTGACAAAGTCATTTCAAGGAATCACAAGCATTGCTTCATTGCCACTGTGACTATTCAGTACCTAGAAAAATTTGCTTGCCTCACCTCTCTACGTAGGAAGCTTCTCTCTTCTTTCAACCTTCATTTGTTTGATTAATTTATGCACATTGGCATTTTATCGAATTATATTTCACTAAGGGAAGAAGAGGGATCCCAACTTATTTTACAGGCAAGAGAGGTTGTTCCTTGTTTTTCATATACTCTTATATATATATATATATATATATATATATATATACCTCTGAAATTGATGTGCTCACCTAAGATTTTTGCCTCCTTTCCCTTCTCTATTTGATCTGGTGGATCAAAATAGTGCTCAAAATTCAAATTCTACAGCAAATATCAAAACATAAACAACTGGATAGATCTCGATGATTTGAACCTAATGCAATTTATTTCACTCAAAACCGATATCAGATGCTCCCAGTATTGTGTTCTGATCGAATCGGAAAAAAACTAAAAATTTGAAAAAAATGGTTTACAGGGATGCTTGATGAGCATTCCATACATTGACTGGGCCACGACTTGCCAGGATGACTAGGTCCTTCATCGGCCAATGGTTGGTCAACATTTGGCATCAACTTATTGGTTGTGTCGTGGTTTATTTTTATTGGTTGAATATTTGTTGTGGTGGCCCAATGAGGGAGTGCCACATGGGGAAACCAGTGGTTGACATGTGGCCTCCTTATGGCTAACCAAAATTTATATGGGCACGTGGCCCCCATGTGGCCTAATTTTTTGGAATGAGGGGCTTAATGGCAAATTTATATGCCCTAAAATTTTGCCTGCCGAATGGGAATGCAGAACAGGTGTGCGCGTCATTTCCGCATTTGGGGCACTCAAGCCAAGTTTGGGGCTAATTGTAGGATCACTAGTCAGAAATTTGGAAAAAGGAGGAAAGAAGCATAAATTTTTTATTTTTGGCCAAATGAGGTGTAGAAAGTACCAAAATGGGGGTTTTTTACTCTTATGGTGCCATAGGAGACATGTTTTTAGCATTCTAAGCGCTTTAACTTGATGTAAACACATATTTTTGAGCATAATTAAAGTGGCCCAACATTGGAAGTTGGACCAGGAGATGTAGCCCAGGAGGGGTGAACTCCTTTACCATTTTTTGTCTTGTGTATGTTATTATGGTACTGATGTCTTCTTTATTTTATGAAAAAGTGAGATAAAATCATCTTTTATGTGTTTAGTAAATTGATCTTCTACCCAAAACGCATATAATTTTCACTTACAAAATTGTTTAAAAAAGCTTCAAGTTTATACATTTAGATCATTTTGGTATCAAAGCCTAGGCTATTGTAAAGATTTGATTGTTTGCAATTGTTTTTCTGATGCTTACAAGGTTGAAACTTAAAAGAGGAGAAATAGAACTTGTGGAGCCAATATCTCAATTTTTTTCAAAGAGAACAAACACACCTCAAGCTTCAATAGTCATGGCACATGAAGAAGGTCCTAAAGAGATGTTTGAAAAGGAGAAGACTTTCATAAAAGAATTCTTTGAGATGTCTGAGATGGTTAAGGTTTTGTGTGAGGACAAGAATTCTAGACTGTATGAAGAGAGCTCAAAACCTCATGGAGGAAAAGGAGACAAACTTCTAAAAGGGAATGGAGGAAATGGTGAAAATTCACGACCTTCACCTCCATAATGACCATCATCATCATCTTCATCCTCATATTCAACTTCTTCTACCCTTTCAAAAACACATCCAAATTCCCCAAAGGGTTATGGTAAAAATCCTTTGCTTAAGCTAGATATTAAGTTTGAATTGCCTATGTACAATGGAGAGGTAAATGCAGAGAGATCAAATAATTGGATTCATCAGATTGAAGTATATTGTTGGATACAAAGAATCAAAGATGATGAAACCAATATTCAGCTTGCTTCTCTTAGATTGGAAGGTGCAACATTAATTTTGTGGGAAGCGAAAATTGAAGAGGACATGAAGAAACATGGTAAGGTTTTATCTTCTTGGAATGTTTTTTTTGTTGAAATAAGAAGGAAATTTTATCCATTAGCATACATGAGAAATATATTATGGATTGGAAAAACTTTAGGCAAGCTAAAGGACAAAATGTGCAATCTTATACTCAAGAATTTAGGAAAAGAGCTTTGATTTTGGGTATAGATTTTTCCTCACAAGATACTTTGTTCAAATACATTGGGGGATTGAATAGTTATTTGAGACATACCATTCTCATGTTTAACCCTACAAAACTAGATGAAGTTTGTGTTCAGGAAACTCATTTAGAGGAAAGAGGGAAAAAAATTTCAGAAGAGACTAGTGAGAGTTCCTTTGATTCTAGAGAAAAGCAAAAGGGTAAGTTCAAAGGAAAAGAGAAGACTAATACTACCATAAATATGGAGAAATAAAAACTTCATGTAAACATTGTTCCAAAGAGGCCATGATGAAGATCAGTACTGGGAAGATCACTACTGGAAACTTCATCCAAAAATGAGACCCAAAAAGTTTAAGAACAAGGAGAAGGAGAAGATAGTTTCAACTACATAACATGATTTAGGTTCAGATTTTAGAGATGAAACAAAGATCACAACCATCTGTTTGAATGGTAAGGACATTGTAAGTACTAGTTCTTCAAATTGTATCAGTGAAACTTAATATGAAAAAATGAGAATAGGGCTTTTCCACATTAGAGTTATTTCAAAACACACCAAGATAGATACTTTATTTGATAGTGGTTCACAAGCAAATCTTATCTTTGAAGACATTGTCAAGAAGTTGAATTTAGAAACCATTCCTCATCCTAAACCTTATCCTTTAGGTTGGATATGTGACAATGTAAAATTGCATGTGACAAAAAGATATAAATTGAAATTGCAATCACTACAAACTTTTTACATGAGGTAGAGCTTGATGTAATTCCAATTGATATCTGTGGTATTATTCTGGGAAGACCATATCTTTATGATAGGAGAGATATTTTTCATCGCCATGAGAATAAATATCATTTGTTCAAGCATGGGACTGAGTACATTATTAGAGAACACAACAATAACTTGAATGCATCTCTTGTAAATGTGGGGCAAATGAAGAGGATTGTTAATGCTAGTCAGAATTTTGCATTGTTAATGATCAAACATGAAGGTGTTGAAGAATCTAAATCCTTTCAATGATATTAATAAAGTTTGAAATCTGATTTCATTGAGGTTTCTAATTCATGTGATAAGATGTTCCAGGAGTCTAACATGTTTCCTCCTAAAAGAGGTAAACAAAATGAAGTAAATTTGCAGCAGGATGCATCATGAATGAACATTGGTGTGAACAAGATGCCAGTGTTAGAGAGTGAAGTGGTCAAAGAGAAAATGCAAAAGAAAATTGAAAAAGAGTACATTGCTCCGAAAACTTCTTCTTGTGGGTTTCATAATGCATTGGCTTTGAAAAGGGATGGTGCATGGCGATGGCGACCACATTTGGTCAAGAGTTGAGCCAAGTACATGGCTAGACATGGTAAGCATCATCATGATGACAATGTTCAAGGTGAGAATAATTTTAGATTGTTTAAGTTTCCTTTGATTGGAGACTGAGGAGGGAATTTGTTTATTCGTTCAAAGGTAGTTTTTTGTTCTTCATATTCTGGGAAATTGCAACAAGATGTCATCTATGACAACAAGACAAGGACTCCAAAATCAGGGAAAATGATGTATTTTCATGAAAAGATCCAAATGAAAAATTTAAGAAAAGTTTAGTGGATTGAGACTAGAAGGATGAGGGAATTGTACCCTCATCTATTTTTTTAATGATAAAGAACTTTTGGAGGTCCAAAAGCTTCCAATGGGGAGGAGTGATCTGGTGGATCAAAATAGTGCTCAAATTTGAAAGTGTGCAATAAATCTTGAAACCTAAACAATTGGATAGATCTCGGGGATCTGAACCCAACTCAATTTGTTTCACTCAAAACTGATATCAGATGCTCCCGATATCGCATTCTGATCGAATTGGAAAACAACTAAAAGTTTGAAAAAAATGGTTTGCAAGGATGCCCAGTTAGCAGTCTGAATGCTGATTGGGCCATGACTTGGCAGGATGACTGGGTTCTTCATTGGCCAATGATTGGTTGACATTTTGCATCAACTTATTAGTTGTGACATGGCTTATTTTTATTGGTTGAATGTTTTTTATGGTGGCCCAATGAGAAAATGCTACGTGGGCCAACCAGTGGCTGCCATGTGGCCAACCAAAATTTATATGAAAGTTGAATAGCCCCATGGGGAATCAAACACAAAACCTCACATAGACCGGGCAAGACCTCTGCCAACTCTGCTCAAACATTAATTGAAATATAAAGAAGCACGAATGTATTTATAGTTTATTGTTGGGAATCATTGGGGATAGGATCAGAGCTAAGCCCTAGCCTTAGTCATCAGACCTGAGAGGACCAAGGGGTGGGAACATGGGCTAGGGCTTAGCCCCAACCCTATGGTCATGACACCCACCACAAACCATATTCCAGAGAAAACCGTAGAAACCACGGGCAGAGATGTTGGATTCGGGCCAGCCCAAGGACATATGGAAGTTCATACGACCACCAGCGGAAGAGCGGGAGGAGCTAGAAGCTAGATAATTGCAGTGGGGGACAACCTTGAGCGATATGGCCACCACGTGACCTCATTGCAACGGATGGAGTGCTTAGTCCTCAACACAGAATTTAAGCACTAAACCCCAAGTTTTATGGAGAGATATGACTACGTGTCAAGTGGTTGGGGGCCCGGTCGGCGGGGGTAGGTAGTTAGCCCCAACCCTTGGGCACATGGCCCTCATGTGGCCTAATTTTTCGGAATTGGGGGCTTAATGGAAAATTTATCTTTCCTACAATTTCAGTCGTCGAGCGAGAATCTAGGCTAGGTTTGCATGTCGTTTCCGCATTTGGGGAGGTCAAGCTAGCTTTGGGGCATATTATAGGATCACTAGTCAGAAATTTTGAAAAATGAGGGGGGGTTTTTTTACTGTTTTGGAACCAAAAAGAACCAAAATGGGGGGTTTTTTACTGTTTTGGAGCCATTGGAGACATTATTTGAGCATAATGAAAGAGGCCCAATATTGGAAGTTGGACCAAGAGATGTAGCCTAGGAGGGGTGAACTTATTTATCATTTGTAATCTTGTGTATGTTGTTATGGTACTGATGTCTTGTTTATTTTCTATAAACCAAGATAAAAATAATCTTTTATGTGTTTAGTAAATTGATCCTCTACCCAAAACACATATAATTTACAGTTGCAAATTGTTTAAAAGAACTTCAAGTTTATACATTTAGATCACTATTCGACTAAGTTGACACATTAGAAACCAATTAATATAAATGATCAGAATGAAGATCCTATGATAGATACAAGCATCACAGATATTATTGAGCTTTTGTTTAGGATGAAATGTATTCTCCATATGTGTATCGTTGACCTTGAAATATATTCAAGCCTAAGCAGAGAAGTAGACCAATGATAATCCAAGTGTTGTCAGTTGTCACAGTTTCCCTTCCAAATTTCTACCACATTACTATAGAGCCAATTAGGATGACTTTCATACATTTTCTTATTAAATAAAACACGAGTAAAGACAAAAGGAAAAAATGACATGAGATAAAATATAGAATATACAAAAGAAAAGTAAGAACTAGGAAAAAGGATGCGCAAAAAAAAAAAAAAAAAAAAAAAAACAAGAAAAGTATTATAACACAATGTAAATGCAACTAGAATGAAAATAAGTGAAAGAATAAGACTAAACCTAAATCCTAATCTATCTAAACTAGAAGGTCGGGATCATGTGAAATCAAAGTTCTAATGAACCCACGAGAGTTTCTCCCTCCCTGCAAACATAAAGATGTCAAATATTAGAACCATTACTAAATAATGTGCAATGATAAAGATGTTTACCTAACCAATTTGCACAAGAAATTAAAGGCCTTGTCTATAAGTAGAACAATGTGCTATAAATACTTGCTTTATGAAACCTGTACATTTACCTTTATAAAGAGAGCTTGCAAATGCATGTTCATCCATATGTTCATCAAGTTCAAGATAAAATTGAAACTTAGAATTAACAACAGAGATTGTGAGGTACTACTCTTCCAACCAATCGAGGATTGGATAATGATACTGAAAACAATAGGTTTGAAAAGATTAAAAATCTTGTAGATATAAATAATTAAAATTACATTAACCTTATGAGGATAATATTGTAAGAAAGAGAGAACCTTATCTTGTTTATGAACTTCGACAAGGTCGTGAGGACCTGAAATAACCATCAACAAAAAATAAAGTGCCTCAACTTCTTGACAATTATCCAAATGGTAAGATAGTGAATCATGAAAACTCGCGGGTTTAATGCAATCAATAGATTTAAGCCAACAAATATAATTGGCTAGACTAGTGGGAAAATAATTAATGAGATGATACTTGTTAGTATGTCGATAAGATCGATTAGTTAGCATATGAGCTCCTATACCCTCCAAAGGCAAATATGTGTTTATATGTGAGGTTTTACAAATACTATGTGCATCTGTGTAAGAAATGCATTCCAAACCTCATTTTAGTACAAGGGATTTGCAAGAAATCATTAGCTCTACCTTGAGGATTAAGAGGAGTAACTTGAAAACTTTGAAAAACCTTCAAGTGTGAGCTTAGGTCCAATTAAACAATGCTAAGAAAATAATTATGCGAGAGAATTAAAATCTGACCTAGTTCATAGATCCCATCTGGACTGTAAGAACTAATATAACCATCAATGGAAGTTGAAGTGTCTCAACTTCCTAATGAATTCCTAAACTTCCAAATATTAGATGATTGAATTTCTATAGCATGGTCAGGTCAATATTTTTGTAAGGATGGCTATCACCAATCATTTCCAAAAAATCATCATTCCTCAAATGGCATCTGCTAGAATCAATAATTTCATTGGTCATTGCATCATCATCAAAAAAATTACACAATAAATTCTCAATAATTAAATTACTTTTGTCTTATTTGCACACAATCTCATCCCTTTGTGCCACTTTGAAATCTAGCTCATCAGATGGTAGATTCAAAGAGCATGACACATTTTCTCAAGTTGTTATTTCATTACATGCATCAAGGGATAAAAGAGGATGAGAAGATGAAATTTCGGTAAGAAATTCTTCTATGATTATATTAGATTCTAAACCAAAATTATGCATATCCAATTTTTTTAGAAATCAAGAAATCAATGGATGAATTTAGGTAGTCATCACCATGTCTATCAGTGGAGTCATTATTATCACGGTGATGGTTGCCTAAGCCTTCATTTTGATCAAGGGAATGAATTTCACTTGAATGATCATCGTGATCACAAGATTCTTAATCAACAAAAAATGTGAAAGGATCACTTGAACATAGAGGTATTTAAAAAAGAGAAGTAAGATAGAATGAATCTTCATCATTTTGCTGCTTAAATTTTGAAATATAGCCACCTTATACATGATCACCATGTGAACTAGCAAAGTTAGAATCAAAAGTATATGGAGAAATTACTCGTGGAGCGAATTAATTAAGCAGATCAAGGTACAAAGGGTCATGAAGTGTAAATGATAGAGGATGAAAAGTATTCCTTGAAGAAATAGTACTTTCAACTAAATTTGATTCAAGTATTAAGATTAAGCATACTAGTGTTACCTTGAAGAATCAAATGATTAAATTCAATGGAATCATGAGAACCATGAAATATTTTTTTAACAAAAACTAGTTCATGGGAAGAATATGAATGCGGGATGAATGGATCAGCAACTTGGTTTTTAGTTTTCACAACTCCAACCTTAGAACTGGGTGCCTCCTTGTTCTGTAATGAGAAAGGAGGGAAAGGAATAAAAGGAATAATATATTTATCCTCTGAGAATGGAGGTGCCTCATGATAGAGAAAAGTTGAAATAGAAAAATCATCAAGAGAATTTGATTCAAATTATTCCACAGAGATTAGAACCAAACATTGAAACTTCTCACTCATGAAATCTGAGTTGACATCTTCCTTGGAAAATTCATAACAAATGTGAAGAAACCGATCAACAAAATCCTCTAATGATTGACCAAGTTTCATTATGGGTTGATTGATTAATTTATATACATATTTATAATCATACTTGTCAAAATCTTGATGAAGTTCCTTGAAAATTTGTTTGAATTAATGGATAGAAGCATCTGGAAAGGTATGACACCACTACTTGGTGCAACCTTCAAAAGTGCAGATGAATAATCTACAAGAAACATCTTTAGAATAAATTTCATGAAAATTATAAAACGTAAGAAACCGAAGTGTATGCTCAGCTATAGATGTTCCATCCTTGCCACTGAACTTAAAAGTGACAAGTCATTAATTAGTTCCATGGGGACTATAATATTTCCACTTGTAGCAAAACACCTTGGGATTATGATTTGGGAATGAACCATTTCAAGATGAAGATTCAAAACAAAATCAATGTGCTCATATTGTCATTTGTCCCTCCTTCTAGTGCCACTTTTTGACAGTGTTGGAAGTCCGCCAACATAGGGTGTCTCCCTAGTATGAAGTCCCAACTAGACCTCACACTATTTGGAGTAGGATCCCCATCTGGATAATAGGCCCGATTTCTATAACTTAGATATTTTCCTTGGTTGCAACAAACAACATAAGGGAGTACACACAAAACCTTTCAAACAAGCAAGTTAACATTGTGAAGCATACAATTGCAATTTATATAATGTACTTTCGGGAAAGGGAAGAAAGAGTGAGCCTATAGAAGAAAAGTAATATTATTATCCTAAAAAAGACACATAAGAGCAAGGAAAGATTCATTAGTTAACCTGAAAAATATTTCACAAGATAAAAATGATCATGAAATAAAGTAACAATGCACATTCAACAAGATATATACCAAATCCAATGAAATAGTTCATTTTCTTTAGTATGTATGAACAAAACATATATTGCAAACATTAAACAAATAGTCTTACAACATCCACGATAAATGCATGAAAGTGCACTAACGCTGAGAGCTTATGATTATTAAGTGAAAGTTCCAAGTTACATGATTAAAATGATGCAACACTAGCCCCAATAGTGGAACATTAAGTGATATAACCCTATTTTCCACTCCATTATAGTGAGAGAAACCCAATATCAACTTACCTCAGTAGTTTGGCTAAAATGCATCCCTTTTCACATTTTCTTTTACTTATGTGAGATTTATCCCATGATAAAAGGGTTTACATGATTGAGTTATTTCTCATAATTATTTTTCCAAAATATTATAATTATGAAATAATAATTATTTCATAATTGAGATAATTGAGAAAAAAACTCATAATTGTGAAAACAGTTTCTAGATTTTTCCATTCCCAAGGAGATCAACTTGACCCACTTGTGTATGAGTTAGCTAGGGGTTCATTATTGTAGAATTTTGCTAACTTCTTAAGCCCCTAGGTGTCTAGATACATTCTCCCAAAGGATAGAATGAGCCAATATAATCTCACCAATATGAAAGGGGGTTAGATGAAATTTCCACACTACAGCGTGAGAACTCTCCTATACTGGGAGAGGAGACCATACTACAACCTTAAGGAGAATATTTTATTTTCTAGAAGGTATACATTTGTTATACTTTCATTTTGGATAAATAGATACATGTTCCTTCCCTGTATTTACATGTTTGTAGTAGTTACATATATTGATTCTATGAGTTTTTGAGTTGACAATCTTCCGATGAAGATCACTTGTCATCCTTGAGTGTTTATGGCTATGTGTAGGTATTGAGATCGAGTGCAGATGAAGCATATCGCTTGAGTGGAGTGTGCACAATCTGCTACAAATTCAAAACCCTTCAGTGACTTGCGAGGTGGCCAAGTGCACGCTCTTTCCTTTATAACATATAGAACAATTTGCTTGTTGCGTGTATGAGCATTGGATTGCAATTTGATTGTCTATCTATTAGACATTTTTTCTCTTGTTTTTTGGTGATCTTATTCAATCACAAGATCACAGAGAAATAACTCCTTGCATGTTGCAACATAAATTCACCACTTTCTCCTCCAAAGAATTATCTTTTGTTCTATGCCAAGCTAGAAAATCCAAGGTGAAATTCCATTTGCTTGAGCTATGGGGGTGTATTTATAACAAATGAGGTGACTCTCCGTATTCCTTGTGACTCTTAACCTCCCTCATAAATCTTGAGCTTCCATGTGACTTTTGAGCTTCTACATGACTGTAGGAATTTCTAGTGACTTTTCACATTCCATGTGTGACCCTTGGGTTTCCACACATTTTACGTTTTCTCATTTGTTTTTAAAATACAATATTACATTCCACATATTGTGAAAAAATACATTGAAAACATATGACTCTTGTGGTGACACTTTGAGAAGCCATGACTTTGCGATGGTGGCATAGTACTTCATTGTATCAATGTCAAGCTCTTCTCTTTGTTAGTATGACTTCAACTTCTTCATGATAAAAAAATTCTGGTATTTCATCTTCACCCTCCAAAATTTTTGGATAATTATTAGAACCTTGTAAGTGAACTTGAGTTGTCATCTCTTTGTAACGGTCCAAGATCCTTTACTCCTATATGATGGCATATTTGTCTTCTCTACATGAGCATCTTATTGAAACTTTCCTTGGTGACCTCCTTAACATCATCTTGTCATAGTAAATTGATATCACCTGCAAATGAGATCTACTTATGACAAGGCAACATTAGGCCCATAATCACCTATTCTATTTTTGTTTGCTCATGTAACATCATGACTATGATGGGCACATTGTACAAGGGATTGATAAAAAGGGTCTAGGAATTACATAATTGAGTGCTATAGGGACTAAGGTGTGACCATGTTTTCCATTAAAATGGAGCAATGCACAATAAGGGAAGGCTCATCAAGGTTTTGCACACTAGGAAAGTCCATGAGATAAGGGTGATAGGATTACTCATTAAGGATGCACAATGCACAGTTCTCAAGGAAGAGGAAGCAAGGATTGCACAATTGAGCTCTGTAAGGACTGAGGAATGACCCTACTATCCATTAGTGACTATGAAATGTGTAGTGGAGGTAGGATTTTATCAAGGCATTTCATAGTTGAGCATTGCAAGAGACAAGAGTGACAATATTATGCATTGTGGCTACACAATGAGTAGTGGATGAGAAGGTGGCTCTAATAATTGCCCCAGTGGCTTCTATAAGGGTCCAGAAATGACCCACCTATCCACTAGAAGGAGCAATACGCAATTGTAGGCAGGGTTGGTCAAACATTGTGCATTGGGAAAGTGTAACCAACAATATGAAGTGACTGTGCTCTAAAGTTTCTCAATGCATAGTTTGAAGGAGGTTGTGCTCTAGGATTGTGCAATGCACAATTCCAGGAGGTAAGAACTTCATCATTTTGGCTTAGGAATGAATAATGAGGAGTAGACTTGGGGTTGAGGATTGGTCATTGGCTGCGCAAGTGGTGAGGACAAAGAGAACTCCAAAATTGACTAAGTGCGGAATCAGTGAAGCAAGAGAGTAAGAGTAAGAGAATACAACAAGTTCAGGAAATGATCACACACTTATACAATCAAAAACATGACCAAAAGATGTATAGTACCCAAAATAAACATATCTCTAGTGAAACAACAGTAAAGTGACACTTATCTCCAAGTGTGACACTTAAGATGTAACTTTATGAAACAAGTGTAGACTGCAGCCAAAAGGTGTGCTATGCCATGGAAAGTTTCCAACAAATATTCTAAAGATAAATATAATCAACTAATGCAAGAGAGTGTGCTAGAGCTACCTCTAGAAGGTGATCCATAGTTCTCTTTAAGATGTGTGAAAATAAGTGAAGGCAACACATGCACAAGTTGTTCATATAAGGACGCAATATGTTGTTCATAAGGAACATACCGGTTGTAGGTGCATTTGTAAGTCCAAAGGGCACTACCACGAACTAATAATGTCTATACCTCATTCTAAAGGTTGTTTTAATGATGTCCTAATCTTTTATACACACTTGATGATAACCTAACCTCATGTCATCTTGGATAAAATTGTTTTTGCTCTCAATTGGTCAAATAAATCATCAATTTGTGGCAATGGGTACCTATTCTTGATGGTCACTTTATTTAGTTTCCTATAGTCAATAGATAGCTTGAGTTTGTCATCCTTCTTCTTTACGAGTATAATTGGTGCTCCCCGTGGAGGTATTCTTGGTCTTATGTATCCCTTGTCCAACATATCCTTGAGTCGTAGCTTAAGGTCAACTAATTCTCAAGTGCTTATTCTATACGGTGCTTTGGATGTCGGAGTTTCTCCGAGTATTGATCCGATAGACAAATCTTCTTTTGGATGAGGAGATAAACTAGGAATTTTTGCATGGATTACATCTAATAACTACTATACAATAGGGTATCTTTTCATCACCTTACCCTCCCATTTTTCAATGTTGTTAATGGCTCCTTCATTACTCAAAGTTCGCACAAGAAATAGAAGGTATCCTTTTTAGTGAATTCCCTTAGCTTGCATGGCTAAGATATATGTCACCAATGTTGATTCAACTTCCCAGGTAATACTCTAGGCTCCCAAACTTCATCCAAGCATTCAATGGTCTTTTAAAGGTATTCCACCTTCGTTCGGTGTGCATATAACCAGTCCATGCTGAGAAATGTGTTATATGTACCCAATGACAACACGTTGAGGTTTTCCATTGTTTGCATCCCATTTAATTCAATTGGGAAAGCCTTCACTCAGTGCTCAACTCTTGTTTTCATCCACATGGCTAGTTGAACTAGCCAAGACTCCTTGTGTGCTTCCTTCTTTAATGTGCATTTATCAACAACCATGGGAATGATGTAGCTAAAATTTATACAAGGATCAATCAAAATCGAAATGCTTTGGTCATGGAGCATACATTCCATTTCTATAACTACCACCTTATGATTAGTTTGGTCATTATACACTGTTGCATAAATTCTAGGTATACTTCTAGTTGCATCCTTGACAATCTCTCCCTCATGTGCATTGTATAGCGTCATACTAGTGTACTTTTGTTGTGGTAAATATTTCCTCAAATGTTTTCCTCAATAATTCCAACACTTGTATGGGCCCTTCTCATAACCCTTAACTTCTTCTTGATTTGAACGAGCTCTACTGGTGGCATTGGAACATTTTAAATTCTCTTTGTTAACAAGCATCACATTTTCTCCTTTAGCTTCCCATTGCCCTTTTCCTCTAAATTTTGCATTGCCTTTGGATTTCCAGTCTGATTTATATTCAGGCCTACACCTATAATATTCATAGAAATGCTTCAGTTTCTGTATTGCATCCTCTAATGTTTTTGGTTCATTGAACTCAATCCTATCCTTGAATGATGGTGGCAATCCACTGACATATCTTTGAACCTTTGTTTTTTCCTCTTTAAGTTAAGGAACACACCTTAGCAACTCCAAAGATTTGGCAGTATATTCATCATCTATCATATTTACCAATTTAATCTCATAGAATTCCTTTGCCTTACTATTGAAGTATCTCTCAAATAAATACTTGTTCCTGAAGTAATCCTAGAACTCCCTCCAAGACAATTCCTCTTCTCTTATTCCCTTTACATTCTTCTATTCTTCCTACCATATGCCCACTCTTCCCTTCAAAATATAGGTGGCTACCTTTGCTTTTATGTTCTCAGAACATTTATTGATTCTAAAATACTTATTCATTCCAAGCAATCAAGCTTCTACATCTCCAGACTTCTTTATTTCACCATCAAATGTGGGTGGTTTAGTCTTCCTAAATTCCTCTAGAATATGGTCCCTTTTTCTCTTCTATGATGATGACGATGATGATGCCTCTTGGTATTCAAACTAGAATGTCTACTAGGGTGATGCTCATAAGTGCTAGTTTCTTCTCTCTGAGGTACTAAATGGCACATTCCCTCTCACGGTGTCTTCACTTTCCAATATGTGCCTCTTCTTGGATCTGCTACCATTTTCCCCATTTGTTCGTTCTTCTGGTTCCAAAGGGCTTTGCTTGTCTCTATGACTAGGCCTCAGTTCATACTGCCTCTATGTTTGTAAGTAAGAAAGGATTTGTAGTATGACTACATTTACTTTAGGTTGCATATCCTAAGCCCTTACCAACCTTTCATTATTTTCCTTACAACTTATAATCTCAGCCTTTAGGCTCCTCAAGGTATATATCCATTTGGGGAGAGTTTTCTTCTCCCCTCTTCCCCACTAAATATTCTTTATCCATCCTTGCTTCTGCATATCCATTTTTATGATTAGTCAGAGCTATTGTTATACCATTCATGTCCTCATCTCTTTAATTCTTAGTATCTTCTTGTCTTATGTGTTGTCACACATACACATAACTATCATATTTAAACAAAATTCAAATACATCATAAATGTTATCACCTTGGTTTGTTGTTGGAGATATGTTGATGCAAGGTCAATTGAATCTTGTCATATCAGGTTAGAACATAAATATCAATAAAATCATTGCAGATCATTAGCATATATCATAATAATATCAGGTCACATATTAGTATCAAACTACATAAGTAAGTCATAAGGTAATCATATCAACCATACATGCAATCAATCAATTACAGGTCAGATTTTAACACCTAAACATTTTAATTATCCATTTATTAAAATTCAATATGAAATCCCTTTGCTTTGTTAATTCTGCAATAGTGTACCAATTTATTCCCAAGGCCTTGGAAGGAACTTGACTCTTATTTTTTCCATGATAAATCCCATCCATTCTAAGTGTTGAACTTGGATGCTCTGATACCACTTTGCAATAGCACCCCCTCCTAATACCTACCCAAATCAAGGTTAAAAGGAGGTGGTTACTATGTTGACCTAACCCCCAAGATTCAGTCGTGGAAATGGAGTATAAAAGTTTCAACTGTTTTTTAATTTCTCAAAACTTAGAATGGATGACATCGTTGTGTTTTTCTTTTGATGTCCTTTCCAACGATAATTTTTTTACCTTTATCTGACTCACAGATTAGAAGATATGATCATTTAAAGATAAGACAATTACAACCTTGCCATATCATCATTGAATTCCATGTGGCATCTAACGCACCTACTCCGCTAACATGGACGAACTCACATGGATAGTCACACTCCTCCGAGAAAATTGGAGGTCAGCCTAATTCCATGATTCAAAAAACTCATTACTAACCAAGTTTCTAACCTTGAATTATTCAATTGAACTAACCCCTGACTAGGGCATCCAACTCAACCTATCCTGATTTGCAATTCTACCCAATTGGGCTATCAAGCCCGACTGGCCCGAACCCTAATAGTGGGTCCAACACAAATATCTTGACAGTCTTCTCTTGGTTGGGTTCAACACACAACAATGATTTTACCTTTTCGCTGACCTCCTGACCCCCAAGTCGGTGGGCCCTACAAGAGACATCAAGCCAATTTTCCAAGCCTTTAACACTTAGAAAATTTTACAAGTTCTTTCTAATTTACACATGCTTGAATCATTCCAACTCTTTTTCCTAAAAAAACATAAACCTTATGATTTCACAGCAATCTCCCAGGGCACTAAGGCCATGAAAGCATCAAATTTTACGTCATGACAAAAAACCAAACAAACTAAAGAATTCACAGGAAGTTTAGATAGGACTTGGAATATAATATGTATAGAGAGTTATATCCAAAAAATGTGCATTTAAGTGCATCTTCTTGAAATTGCAGGGAACTTAAGAAACTCCCTCCCATAACATAAGGATGTATTTCTTTTAGTAAATTGGCTCACATACACAGAGCAATTAAACAACCAACAACTCATACTTGTCAAATTAATGAAAGAAACACAAATTTTCATGCTTACACCATAATTATTGGAATTTATCTATTCCTCATACATGCTTACATGAAATATAATGTCCATTAATATACATGAGATCGCATTCCTCATTAACAATCAAAGCATGTAACTAATACAAAATACCCAAATATAGGAAGGATGAGAAAATACTTATATAGCCAAATAAATAGGAAAATGAGATCGGGACTTCAACTCTCCACTTAACCATAGATGAGCTACAACTACTATTACTTGTAGTTGTCACCCTTGAGCTAGATTCCAAATTTTGAGGTGGAGTGCTTTCAAAGGGAAACTTCAACCATGGTTGCATAGTAGTCAACCTCCTTGGACAATGCATTCCATGTTGCCTTTAATGATTTTTCCTCTTCCTTGCTTATGGTTGGAGCTAAAGGACACCTGAACCTCTCCTTCCTTTTTCAATTAATTTATGGCATCGTTAGCCCATTTAAAACCAGTCAGTCAACTAGGACTGATATTTAAAACAACATTTACCTTAAGCAATCTTCTTCCTTGAGCAATTGAATTTTTCCCTCTTTTAGCCATGCGACAGATCTGATAATGTGGCATAATCTGATTAGACAAGACTTTAATTGGTCATATCTTTCGATCTAGGGGTCAGATTGGAGGAAAATTTATATCGTTGGAAATGTCTCAATGAGACAAATGCAACAATGTCGTCAGTTATAAGATTTGAGGAAGTCGAAAAAGCTCAAAAAATATAGACCCCATTCCCATAACTGGAACTTGGGGATTGGGTCTGCAAAGTAACTGCCTCCTTCTAACCTTACTTATGACTAGGGTTAGTAGGGGGTCTGTTACATTTTGCCTTGTATATTGGGAGTCCTCTAATAAATCATGAATTACACTTGAAAGGTGTGCAAAGTACTTAATATTTCCCACTAATTATAAAACCTAATAGAGAGAAACCAATCTTGAGTGGCTAGACTATGCAAATGTGTTGGATGTTGGATGTGCAAATGTGCGAAGTTTGCAGAGGAACGGAATGTGTGAAGGTTCTTTGCACGCCAACATTAAACAACTAAGTAAAAGGATTAGTGCTAAATAGTAAGATGTGAAGGAGTGCTAAAAGGAAACTTTTGCACAATGCATAGCATAGATTTCTCTACAAGCTTTCAAAAAAGACAAAGAATGAGGCACACATTAATCCCTTTTGAAACCTAGTAAAATATGAATAGACTATGGACTAAGAGGGAATGAGAAGAAAGCATAGAGGGTTTTTTATAAGGGAGAAACTAGAAATAAAAGGTGAGACATGAAAATGGATCAAAAAGAACAAAATTATATATGAACTAAATAGTACTTTATATTAACGATGAACAACTTAGTAAATGAAATTCATAGTGAAATTCTTTCATTACATATTGTTAGATTAGTACCAAAGTTAATATAATTTTTGAAATACAAATTTTTAAATTTAACTAAAATTAATGTAGTAGGTATGTATTTGCCTCATTTTAATTGATAAAATATTAAGATATTATTTACATTTTTTTAATTAATTTACACTAATAAGAAATCTAAATATTCTTCTTCTTTGTTTAACCAAAACGAGAATTTATGGAGAATCGATAACTTCGAAAGATCCATTGCCAAGATTACACCAAGTACAACTATTTCATAAATGCCACAAATGAGCTAGTTACTACATGTCTTTAAAAACTTGAACCCACACAATGAGAAAAACAAATTATTTACCAAAACGCTTGAGCTAAAATCTTTCAACAAAAAAAATAAATATTCTTCTTAATAATTTCGAAACTAATTTATTTTAAAATAAACTAAATCTATCAACACAATTTTTAATTATCTAGTTAATAAGAAGAAAAAAAATATATATATATATGAATGATAACATTTAAACGAACTTGTAGTTTTTGCATCACAAGAAACATCACGCTATGAAGATTTGAAAGTTGTTTTTCAACAACATCTAGATATGACATCATTCAAACATGGCATTGCGCCCTCCTTTACTTTGAAAATGGAAAATAAATTACATTATTTTAAGTTTGTTGTGGCGACTCCTGGATAATATGTTACATCATGTCTCCAAATAGTTGGACATAATTCATTATATAAAATATTTTATAAGTTGGTCAAAGACCTTATATAGAATATTGCATAGTTCGTTGAGATGACCTTTTCTATTGTAAGATTTGTGAGGGGAAAATTTAACTGTCTACTTCGAACATGGTTTATATATCTTAATATTAAAATTCCAAATTAAATCCCTTTTATTCTAACATTAAAAATACACAACGCAGGGAAACGAATAACAACAATATCCCAGAACACAAAGAATATCCATTAGTACCATGAATTATCTATTTAAATTGGGAGGAGAGAAGAGTGAATACGATAATTTCTTCAAAGGTAGAGATTCTGTGAGATATATAAATATAGTTTTAAGTATTCAAAAACTAAATTAGGTTTAAGGTGAGAATAATATTGTAGATTTTTTTTTTAAATAGTAAAATTTATTATAATTTTAGTAATTAAGTGATATTAAAGATAGTGATTACTGGATGTTATTTGTGAATATGAATTAATTCATTATTATAATTTAGGGAAAATATGTTATGCGAAATGATTTGTTGGTGGTTTATAAGGGTAGATTATCACTCTTATTAGATGCTTCTCGGTTTTGAGTTATTAGTATGTTTCTTTATGTTTGAAGAAGATGAATGCAACATGCCCCTACTCTTCCTAGCCCCATCTAAGTGTAGAAGGAGGTAGTTACTATGATGACACAACCTCCAAAGTGCAGTTATGGAAATGGGGCCCTAAAATTTTGATTTTTTTCAAACTTCTCAAAACCTAGAATAAACAATGCCTTCATGTTCGTCTCATCGAGACCTTTCTGGTAATATAAGTTTTATCTTGATCCAACTTACGAATCAAAGGATGTGACCATTTTAAGATATTTCCTAAAAGCCTTACCACATCAGCACTAGTCCCCATGAGTCACCCACGTAGAATCTTACATGGTTCTTGTGTGGGAACCTTGCCACCATGGGAAATCCATGTGGAAAGATCGCTATTCACATATATTCGGTAGTCATCCCATTAGGCTAAACATGGTGTAACAATTACCTAGAGCCCTGACCTTTGACTTGGTTGAACTCCCGACTATTGGCTACACCCGACAAAGATAATAGGACTGACTTGCTTCTAACCCTGACTACCTCAAACTGTAGTCTTCTCATCGGTACTCGAGCCTTTAGGATGAAGACTCTATTCATCCATCCTTTTCTTGGCCAAATTTCCCAACCTGGATAGATTCATCAGGTTAGTCTCAACTTCACCTTCCAAGATTCAACTTTTGGTTGTTTGGCTGACCCCTGACTCAGTGGGTCCCACCAGCTAATTTTGACCTATTAGGTAAACGAACATGCTTTTGTCGATATCAAGGATTGGACTCTAAGATCTTGCATACTTTTCCATTGTGCCTTGGCCATGAAAATCGTAGATTGTTGTGTTCATGCTACCAGCTACACGATGTTGAAGCACACAAAATCTTACTCCTAGAATTTGTTGGGATAATAATAAAGACTCAGGTTGTTATCTTTCCCAATAAAATACATAGAGACGTGCATCTAAGTGCACCTCACCTATTCACAGGGAACATAACCAGCTCCCAAACACAACATAAATATGAAATCCCTTCAAATCTCCATAGCTCACATACTTAGAGCATACAATGGAATTAACAACAATTTGTGCCAACAATGTCAACTTCATGAAATAAGCATGGAAGTTCACCTATCTCTTATACTCGGGCCATATGCTTATCTCTTGACATAGCACGACTAAGTAGGATCACAACAAAGATGACCCCACTAGTCGACTTACCTCAATTAACAAGGTCAGTCGAAGCGATTCAAACGATTCGATTTACCTCGATTGGATAGGATCAATCGAAGTAACTCAATAAGTCAACTCACTCAACTACACAAGACCAGTCAAAGCTTTCGTCTAGTCATTCATGATGAATGTGTCCCATGCTCTTCAGGACCTATGTCCTATGCCGACAAATTAATTCTTGAAAGTAACAACCGAGCCATAACCTCATCCTTTGATGACCTTAAATGACTAGCATACCAACAATCTGTGTCCACCCAAAATGGACCGCACACTTGTTACTAAATTTTGACATGGAAGCTCGACACCTTTCTAATTATGAACACAACACAATTAGTCAGCTCAATTCAATCCTCAACCAACTGTAGAATTTGAATTCCCTTCGATCAACCTAGAGTGAAGCTATGCTTGATTCATCATTACCAATGCGTGCCTTAGGTTCCTCCCACTAAACATTCAACAATGCATCAACCACCATCTTAGACCATTGTCCACATGGCCTTCTCGTCAACTAGATTAACAACCAAGGAATGCACACACTGTAACAACTTGGTCAACCACACTCCACAGTCATATGGAACCATCCAAACAACATTGAACTTTTTCAATGTATTAACATAACACAAAGGCATCTCAACCTTGTATAATCATGAGAATTACACTTACACATAAAGCATCTCATCATAAAATGACAGGAATAACATATTGCTACATTAACAATGTTAAAACATGAATACATCGCACAGCATCAATGCTCATCGTTTCAATGCATCAGGTATACAAGTAAGCAACTTATATTGTATTATAAGCTAGGAAACTAAGTCTGAGACTTCAACTTTGCATGCAACCTTAGATAAGCTTCAACCAAGTCTTTCTTGTAGTTTTCACCCCCGAGCTAGATTCCAGAGCTTGAGGAGGATTTTTCAAAGGATGAAAATCAAAGATGTTAGCTAAAACAGGGACTCGAGAGGCCCAACCAACTCCATCCACTAGCTACTCAATGCAATCAATTAGACATAGGGAATCTAGAGGTCCATCACCTCCACCCTTCAACTACTCAATGGAAACTATAGTTGATCAGGTGCTGAAAATTATGCTCAAAAATCAAAGTCATCAGAATGGTGTGGAACCTAAATGACCGTGTAGTTCTCATCATCCTAAATCCGGTGCAACTCGTTTAACGCAAAATGGACACTGTATGCTCCCAGAAACGTGTTCCGTATGTTTTATTAAACAGGTAAATTGTGCAAAATTTGGCAGTTGAGTTAGTAGTTTGTACTACTGACGTGGTGCTAACTGTGTAGGTTGAGTTGCTAGATTAATTAGTCAACGAATATCCTTCTGTGAATGAGGAGATGACAAATGTCATAACCATACAAGTCATATTTGCGGTCTTTGATTGGTTGTAGGGTATAGGCTCATCCAATCAGGGGGTGACACATGGCCCAATCGAAGACCACCACGTGTCATCCCAAGGGCCTATTAAAATTATGGGTGAGTGCTGGAGTGACTGGTCAGGTTTGAACACGCGACCTTTGGGCTCATGACACAGTGTCGTTACCAATACACCAAGTGATGGTTCTTAACTATATTGGAGGGTACATTATATTTAAAGTTTAAACCACATATATTTAGGGGATAGGGACCATGGTTAACCCTCGACCTTGATCCATGGACCAGGGTTAGGGGCTAACCATGGCCCCAAACAGAATCTATGTTAACCTCCCATATGAATGCCACAAAAACCTTCATGTGACTGCTAAATGTGACCGCCCATGTGAACGCTACGACGGAGGTGGAGTGGGGGCCCGGCCAGTAGGGGTGGGCCATTGGCCTTAGTCCCCGGGAACGTGGCCCCTCCACATGGCCAAAATTTTCAAAATTTAAGTGTTAGAGGTCTTTCTAATAATCCGACAATTTCGCCCGATTTTCAGAGAAATTGTCGCTCTGTTAGAGCGCTTGGCTGGAGAAATTGTAGGATGGTGCCGAATTTTGGGCAATTTGTGGAGCGAATAGTGGGAAAACTAGGGGAGTTCATAATATCTTTAGGTTTTGACCAAATTTGGTGCAAAAAGAGGCTAGGTATCAATTTTGAGACATTCTTGACTCATTGAAGTAGGTTTTAGAAGCATTTGAGCATTATAAATACATATTTTTACACATTTGAGCATAATAAAGAGGCACAAGCCATTGGAAGTTGGACCAAGGAGACATAGCCCAAGAGGTGTGAACTTTTTCATCATGTTCTTGTTATGATGTGTTTTTGATAATGTTCTATACATTTTTATGTTGTTGTTAAATGTCTTATTTATGTTAAAATTGCTCATAAAATTAACATAAAAACTCATTTTTCACTTGCAAGACTCATGAGTCCTTAAGCACGTGAATATCATTTTGTTTTTAATCTGAGGAGGACCGTAGCATAGCAAACTAATAATCTTAATCAAATATTTTTGGTATCATAGGACTAGCTTTTCTTTATGCAAGAAGTATTTAATTGTTTGCAAGTTTATGTCATGCTTACAAGGTTAAAACTCAAAATAGGAGAAGGGAAGTTGGTTGGAAACCCTGAAATTGATTTAAGGGGAAGGATGGAAAGGTTGCCACAATCTCCAACACTAGTTCATCCTCAAGTTGTAGTTGAAACTTCAGAGAGCATGTCTCATGAAGGAGAACCTACAAACATGATAGAAGATGAGAAGGTCTTCAGGAAGGCTTTCTTTGATATGACAGAGATGGTAAAGGTCCTCTATGAAGAGAGGAATACCAAGCTGCAGGGTGAAAGCTCCAAACCTCCCAAAGAATAAGGTTCTTCAGGGGGAGGTAAGGGAAATGGAGGCAATGGAAAAGGAGGTAAACCTCCACCATCTTCTTCATCTTCTTCTTCACAAGCATCTTCACCCTCTGCCACTAACACAACCCTTACTCATACTCATCAATATGCTTCAAAAGGAACTGGTAAATCACCCTTATTAAAAATTGATGTTAAATTTGAGCTGCCCATGTATAATAGTGAAGTGAATGTAGAGAAGCTTGATAATTGGATTCATCAGTTGAAGGTCTATTGCAGAATTCAAAACCTTTAAGAGGATGACATAAAGATTCAGTTAGCTTCCTTGAGAATGGAAGGTGCATCACTAGTATGGTGGGAATCAAAGACACAAGAGGAGATAAAAAAACATGCAAGATCTCAATTTCCTGGTCTGATTTCATTCCTGCAATTAAAAGAAAATTCTACCCTATAGCTTATATGTAGAAAGCCATCATGAACTAGCAGAACTTTGGACAGCTTAAAGGTCAAAATGTGCAAGATTACACCCAAGAATTCAGAAAAAGGTCTTTAATGTTAGGTGTAGATTTTCAATCACAAGTCACGTTGTTAAAGTACATAGGGGGTTTACACAATTACCTTAGGCATACTATCTTAATGTTTAATCCCAATAATCTAGATGATGTGCGTGTGCAAGCCACTCATCTTGAGACAAGAGGAAAAAACACTCCAGAAGAAGGTAGTAAAAAGTCATTTAAGAGTAAAGGAAAAGAAAAGGGTTGCAAAGGAAGGGAAATAAAAATGCATCTATCAAGAAAGAAGGAGAGAAATTAACATGCAAAAATTGTTCCAAAGACGGTCATGATGAAGCTCATTGTTGGAAGCTTCATCCCGAAATGAAACCAAAAAAAATAAACAACAAGGGAAAACAAAAACCGACTGCAACCACTCAACAAGATTTGGGATCCGATTCAGGTGATGAAACTAAAATTACAACCATGGGTATTGTTAGAGTCAGTCTTGTCAGTCCTCCGTTAGAGATCAAAACTCTTTCTACATCTCATTCTTAGGTGTCTCGCTCCATTCACTCAGTGGCATTCCGCTAGAGGCATGCCATAATCTGACGAAAGGGTCTTGTCAGTTCATTCTCCTCATGTCTTGTACCTACTGGCTTAGGTCTTTTCATAAAAGTTATTAAAATCCATGAAAATCAATGTTTGATCTTTTAATGGACAAAACTCATTTCAGTTATTAGTTCTAGGGTTTGGAAATTGTTGTTCTCAAAGTGCTTCAATAATACTTGTAGGTCAGAGGAAGGTTCAATAATTCACTCAAATGATGTTTCTGAGAAAGAAAAGATGAATTTTGGAACACTGAGAGAGTTTTTTGTCCAAAATAGGCCAAGGAAGAAAACCCTCCTTCACTTTTGACACAGATGTCATGGTTTTAGAGAAATGTCAAAAATACAATTGCCTCGAGAGAATTGGTGCACCGCTAAAGTGACCTTGGGAACATAAATTTTTCTCCTAGCTTGGTTAGCCAAATGACTTTCTTGATGAGTAAAATGATAACTAAACATAAATATATTTCCAATGAGCTATCATGAGCTCAATTTGGAGTTGAGGAACACCTTCCAAAGTTGACTGCAACAACACTCTACCTTGAGGCAGCCTCATTTGGCACATTTTGACCAGTCTTTGGAGATTTGACTTTTGATAGGGAAAATGAACTCCAAATTGAACAATTCTAGTTGGGCTGGACATTAGACTCAAATACCTTTCCAACAAGCTATCCTGCACCCAATTTGGACACCGGGAAGGCCTCCAAAAGGCTCCTGCAAAGAGGCACGGCGCACTGGAGAAATTTTCCAATGTAAATTTACACTGGCGCGGCGCACATGGGAGGCACGGCGCACTGGGCTAAAAGGCCTGAAATTCATTGAAATCTTCCTCCAAATTGAAAATTCTTCATTCCACAAGTAGGTAAAGCCTCCATTTTGGTGTTTCATCCAATTTTGTGCTAGGGTATGGTGGTTTATGGATGCTAATGATTGAAACAAAAATTCAACCCTTTTATTTGAATTCCTCACACGTAAATTGCTACCTAGGGTTTCAAAACTTGTTCACCACCAAGGTTACTCTTTTCCATTATCTCTCTTGTCCTTAATTCCCTTTGTTCCTTGACTCCATTGTTCCCCATCCCCTAAAGTTACTAAACCCTATCCTAAATTCCCTTTCCCAAAATTTTCAAAGGTGAAACCCTAAACCCTATCCCACACATAAAACCCCTCACAGCCCTCCTATATTTCCCAAACAAATCTCTCCCAATAGTCCCTAATCCCTCACTATTTTTCCCTCCCCTTACTATCCCTCATATCATTATTTTCTCTTGGTGACAAAGGTCAAACACATCATCAAAGGCATTACAAGACATAGTGACATATCAACACCTATTTGTCCAAGATAGTTTGTCCACCAGCAGACATGACATCTGATCCGTCATATGATCATGAAGAAGAGACACACAGTGATCCGTCAACAGAGGTACATGCACCCAGGAGGCCTCATAGAGGTGGCAAAACATCCGTGAAGACCAGCAGGCTGCCTAACGAAGCCTAAAGGAGAGGACACCCATTCAGCAGGAGATAGAGGCTGATCGAGAGAATTGGCTTGAGAGGATCAACATCCACTTAGAGGAGTTGTTGGAAAAACCAAACAAGGACAAGTACATGCTCAGGCACATGAAAAACCATTATTGGGTACGCAATCATGTTTGCAAGGCACAAATAAGGATTTTAAAGGCAAAACTAAAGAAGGCAATAAGGAAGAAAAAGAGGCAAAGGGAGCATGATCATCTTCAGATGTTGGCCGAATCCCCTTTAGCCCAACATGATAGTTGATGGAGAATCTCCAGCCCAAATTTCAAGAAATTTGGAGTATTTTTGGTCATTTGACAAATTTTTGTGCACAAAACAGGGTTTTTCTCCCTTATGATAGGGAGCTCCAAAACACGAAAGGTTTATATTTTTGGATTCGGCATGAAAAATCATGACTGCTGGTGCATGGCCAAGAAGTTTGGGCAAGTTTTGAGTCCCCAGGTGGTCAAAAACACTCAAAAAATGACCTCTCTGCCCCTATTTTGACACACAGGAAGCAGCCTTGGGAGATTGAAGTTTTGGAGGGGTAAATGAGCACCAAATTCATAAATTCTACTTGGGTTGGAAAGTAGACAGGCAAGGCTTTCTAACAAGCACACTTGGGCACAATTTGGACTTCAAAAAGTACCTCAAAATTGCCTCCCAAGTGATGCGACACACACAGTTTTGGGCGTTGCGCACAGAGACCCAAAGGCCAAAATCACTTCCGCTCCACGAAATTTCGATTCACAATTTTCTCCAAGTGGGCCCGCTCATTTACACTAAATTTTTCCCGGTACCTAAGGCAAAGTTTAAAAAGTATTTTCACTAAAGGTTGGCTTCTATCCAAGTGGAAAAAGGAAGGCGAGCAGTCACCTACCAATCTACGCTACAGATTTGTCATTTTTGTAACGTTGCACCTGTCACTAATGGTTGGCTTTCCATTTCTAGTTTGTAATGATTTGAAAAACTCCCCAACTTTGGGTCGTTCCATTTCGTAATGGAAAAGTCTATTTATTGTATGAACAACCATTTGCAAAGGGTTGGTTGTAATTTCTGGGAGACTGTGGGAGAGAAACTCAGGTACTCATTGTATATTTTGACAGAGAATTAATGAAAGGTAGCGGCTCTGGTTCATGAGATTTATGTGGTGTGAGTGTAGCAAATGTATTCTCTTTCTATTTCATATGTATTTCGTTATGTTTAACAATTCATTCATATTCATTTCCAGTGAAATTTTCTAAGTAAGATAAGGTAGAATTCATGTTTATTGCTCTGCCTGTGGGAAAGTTTCACGTTCTGTGTTCTTCTTTTGTTGAAAAGGATTCATGTGTTTATGCTCTTTTCACCCTCCTAAACAATCTTTCCATTTCGCATTATTTCAAATTTAATTTCTAGACTTTCCGCCTATCTTGCCTCATGAAGTAATCTATGCCTTTGTGTTAAATTCTATGCTCATGCTGTTCGTTGGTCCCATACATCCCAGAAACTCAGTCATTTATCAAAAATTGCCTCTTGTTTCCATATTTATTTACCTAGCCTAAAATCAATATTCATAGTAAGTCATCTCAGACCATATTGTTTATTTATTCACTGAGCGTGACACAGAGAGAGCCCTCTCCTATTCTGGTAGGGCTAGCTACCAGACTGAGCGTGGTTTGTGGTTAACCTGAATTTCGCCTTCCTTCAGCCTAAGGCGGATTTATGTGCTAACAGGTATAAAAGGAAAAAAATCCATTACTAGCACTAGTTCTTCAAATTCACAAGATGAAACTCCAAATGAAAAGAAGAGGATAGAACATTTTCACATAAGGGTGATCTCAAAACATAGCAAGATTGATACACTTTTCGATAGTGGCTCTCAAGCCAATCTTATCTCTAAAAACATTGTCAAAAGTTTAAACTTGGAAACCATTCCACATCATAAACCATATCCACTTGGATGGGTGTGTGACAATGCACAATTACAAGTTACTATAAAGTGTAAACTGAAATTTGCCATTACTGCAAATTTCATAGATGAAGTGGAGCTTGATGTTGTGCCATTAGACATATGTGGCATAGTTTTGGGCAACCTGTACCTCTATGACATAAAATCTATCTTCCATAGACATGAAAACAAATACCATTTGTTCGAAGATGGTGTAGAATATATTTTGAGAGCTCATAGCAAGAAACTAAATCTTTCACTTGTTAATGCGGGGCAGATGAAAATACTAGTGAATTCAAGCAAGAATTTTGTGCTTCTAATGATCAAACCTAAGAATGATGTTGATAATGAAGCTTTTAAAGGTTGTGATTCAAAATTGTAATCTGAATTGGTTGATGTAGTTAACCAATATGATGAGATGTTTCAGGAACCAAAGGGATTACCTCCCAAGAGAGGAATCCAACATGAAGTATAGTTGCAGCAAGATTGTCCTCTTCCTAACATTGGCATTTACAGGATGTCAGTGATGGAAAGTGCAGAAATTAAGAAGCAAATTCAAGATTTGTTGGATAAATGGATCATTAGGCCATCTTCCTCGCCATGTTGTTCACCTATTTTCTTGGTGCCAAAGACAGATGGAACATGGTGCATGTATGTGGACTTCTGTGCATTGAACAAAATTATGGCAAAGAATCATTACCCATTGCCTAGAATAGATGATCTACTTGATCAATTGAAAGATGAAAATTATTTTACTAAGTTGGAGTGGCTACCATCAAATTGGAATAGCTGAAGGAGACATTTGGAAGACACCATTCAAAACAAAACAAGGTTTGTTTGAATGTCTAGTTATGCCTTTTGGTTTATGTAATGCTCTTGCTACATTCATGTGTGTGATGAATGGTGTGTTGAGGCCATTTCTTGATGAGTTTGTTATAGTCTACTTAGATGACAGCTTAATTTTCAGTAAATATCGTAACGAACATGTCATGCATGTAAGAAAAGTACTTGATGTCTTGAAGAAAGAACAATTGTATCTTAAGATGTTAAAGTGTGAGTTTGGAAAAAATTCTTTAGTTTACTTGGGTCATATTTTTTGAGGAGGTGAGTTAAAAATAGATCCCTCCAAGGTTGATGTCATTTTGAATTGACCAAGGCCCAAGACAATTACTGAGGTAAAAATATTTTTTGGGAGCAACCAAATATTGGAGGAAATTCATTACTAGGTTTTCTTTTAGAGAAGCTCCTCTGCATGCATTGACCAGTGTGAAAAAGGTTTTTCATTGTGGAGGAAAACAACAAAAGGCCTTTGATGAATTGAAGGAAAATATTAGTTCAGCTCCAGTACTTGCACTTCCAGACTTGAGACAGTCATTTGAGATTCAAACTGATGCTAGTGACTACGCTATGGGTGTAGTCCTCATGCAACATCGTAATCCTATATGTTTTCATTCAGAAACTTTTAATGATGCAGTGATTAACTATTCTTCATATGACAAGGAATTGTATGCATTGGTGCAAAGTGTGAAAAAGTGGAAACACTACTTGATGGGTAAGGAAACAATCATTCACATTGACCATTAACCATTGCAATACTTGCAATCTCAATCAAAGTTGCAACAATCAAGGCACTTCAAAGGATGGGTTTTCTTCAACAATTCCACTTGGTAATCAGGTATAAGAAAGGTATACAATAAAGTTGTTGATATGCTTTATAGGCCTATTGTTAGTGCAACTACTTTACTCAAGCATAATTTTGTTTTGCATGAAAGTTATATTGAGAAATATGAATTAGAAAATGGCTTTCAAGATGTTTATGCAAGCTTGAGTCAAGGTAACCAAGTAGAGGAATTGGATTATCATTTTCATGATAACTTGTTGTACCATTTTGGCAAGCTTTGTATTCCACAGGGAGAAAGAATTAACATCATAAGAGAGGCACATACTTCTCTTAATACTGGTCATTTCGATGTAAGTAAGATGGTGGCACATCTATAGAGGTATTTTTATTGGCCTTGTATGCTTGAAAGTGTGTCACAGTTTATTAAAGTATGTTCACTATGTGTAGTCAGTAAGCCTAGCAATAGGAAGTTAGGATTGTACACACCACTTCCGATTCCTTCACAACTGTGGGAGAGTGTTTCTATGGATTTGTAGGAGGTCTTCCATTGTCAAAAATAGGTCATGATTATTTATATGTAGTTGTGGATAGGTTCAGAAAAATGTGTATTTTGATGCCATGTAAAAATAAATTTATAGCTGAATAGGCTGCTCAGTTATTCTTTCAGAATGTATGGGCGTAATTTGGATTGCCAACATCCATTGTTATGATCGAGATTATCGCTTTGTTGGGAATTTTTGGTCAAGCTTGTGGGGATTCATGGACACCAAGTTGAAAAAGAGTACAACTTTTCATCCACAAATAGATGATCAAACAGAGGTGGTGAACAGAATAGTAATACATCTTCTTTGTGCATATTGCAAAAAGTATCCTAAGTTATGGGATGAACAATTGCACTATATTCAACAAGCTTACAATCGGGCCAAGCACTCTTCAAATCAAACATGGCCATTTGAGGCATGTTTGGGATACTTGCCTAAATCTCCTTCGGATTTCATTTTTGGCAAAGATGCTACTATTGATGGTCATAGTGACATAGACAAAGCAAGAAAGTTCATTGAACAAATCTAATTGGTACACCAAAGAGTTCAAGAACAGCTTGAAAAGAGCTAAGGAAAGTACAAAGCAAGGCATGACAAGCATCATGTAGATCACAAGTTCCGAGTTGGTGATGAAGTTTGCCTTCACATTAGGAAAGAGAGGCTCCAAGGAGAAGGTAAAAATCTAAAATCAATTAGATGTGGTCCATTCAGAATTTTGGAAAAGATTGGTAATAATGCCTTCAAGTTGGATTTTCCTTCATATATGCAAATTTATGTTGTTGTTAATGTTGAGAATTTAAGGTTGTATGAGCCTCCTTTGATTGAAGATCAATGAGATAATGTTCAAATTCCATCTATTTAAGACTTTTCTCTTGAATTCCTTGATAAGCTTCAGTAAGACACTATACTTGACAGAAGAACAAGGACATTGAAAAGAGGAAGTGCCAACTATCTTCGAGTGGGGCTCAAGGGAAAAAATCCTTTAAAATCCAAATGGATAGAGATTGGAAAGATGAGGGAACTGTACCCTCACATACTGGACAACTGAAAGTGATATTTTGGGGTCCAAAAGGCTTCCAGTGGGGAGGAATGATCAAGTGCTCAAAAATCAAAGTCATCAGAATGGTGTGGAACCTGAATGATCGTGTATTGATCGTTATCCTAAATCTTTCGCGACTTGTTTCGCGCAAAACAGACACTGTATGATCCTAGAAACGTGTTTTTTTCGTTTTCTCAAACAGGTAAATTTTGAAAAATTTGGCAGCCCAGTCAGCAGTTCATACTACTGACGTGGTGTTGACTATGCAGGCTAATTTGGCAGGTTGACTAGTCAACAAATATCCTTCAATGAATTAGGAGATGACAAGTGTCATCACGATATAGGTCATATTCGCGGTTTCCTGATTGGTTGCAGGGTATTGGCTCGGCCAATCAAGAGGTGATAGGTGGCTGAGTCGGAGACTGCCATGTGTCCTCCTGAGGGCCTATTAAAATTATGGGTGAGGACCAGAGGGACCGGGAAGGTTCGAACATGCATCCTCCGGGTTCATGACACAATGTTATTACCAATACACCAAGTGATGGTTCTTAACTATATTGGAGGGTGCGTTATATTTAAAGTTTAAACCACATACATTTGGCGGATGGGGACCTTGATTAACCCCTGAGCCCAGTCCACAGACCATGTTTAGGGTCTAACCATGACTCCAAACAAAATATATATTAACCTCCCATATGAATGCCACAAAAATTGTGGCCTTCACCACCATGTTAACTTAAACCATGACTAATAAATGTGACCGCCCATGTGAACACTACGATGGAGGTGGAGTGGGGGGCCTGATTGGTGGGGGTGGGTCGTTGGCCTTAGTCCTCGGTCACGTGCCCCTCCCACATGGCCAAAATTTTTAGAAGTTAAGCGTTAGAAGTCTTTTTAATGATCTGACAATTTCGCCTGGTTTTCGATGAAATTTTCACTCCATTAGAGTGATTGGTGGGCGAAATTGTAGGATGATGCCTGATTTTGGGCAATTTGTGGAGAAAATAGTGGGAAAACTAGGGGAGGTCATAACTTCTTCATTTTTCAACCAAATTGGGTGTAGAAAGAGGTTAGGTACCATTTTTATTTTTGGACATTCTAGAATCATTGGAGCAGGTTTCAGAAGCATTTGAGCACTATAAACACATATTTTTATACATTTGAGCATAATAGAGAGGCCCAAGCCATTAGAAGCTGGACCAAGGAGACGTAGCCCAAGAGGGGTGAAATCCTTCATCATGTTCCTGTTGTGATGTGTTTTTGGTGATGTTTTATACATTTTTATGTTGGTGTTCAGTCTCTTATTTATGTCAAAATTACTCATAAAATTAACATAAAAACTCATTTTTCACTTGCGAAACTCATGAATCCTTAAGCACATGAATATAAATTTGTTTTTAATCTAAGGAGGATCTTGGCACAACAAACTAATATTCTTAATCAGATCAATAACTCTACCATTCTCAACTTATTTTTCACTTTCAAAACTCGTGAATCCTTAAGCACATGAATATAATTGTGTTTTTAATATGAGGAGGATCTTGGCACAACAAACTAATATTCTTAATCATATCAATAGCTCTACCATTCTCAGGCTAAAACAAGGAATTCAAAGGTTCAACCACCTCCACCCACCAGGAAAACAAGGGAATTGAGAGGCTCTCACCTCCACCCTCTTTAAAAAAAGGGGAATCTAGAGGCTCTCACCTCCACACTCTTTATAAAAAGGGAATCTAGAGGCTCGACACCTCCACCCTCAAGCAACTAAGGGAATCCAGAGGCTCAACACCTCCACCCTCAAAGGAATTATGCATAGTAGTTCCAACCAATCTTGAGAATATAAAACTCAATGTAAAAACCAAGAAGCAAGTAGAGGATGCTACAAAAATATCCTTACCAAGGATCCAAAGAACAAGCCTCCACCCAAGATGTCAAGGGAATCTAGAGAAAACCATCTCCACCCTCTAGCCATACAGGGAATCTAGAGACTATTGTCCTCACCTGAGTGATATTCCTCCAGCCTATCAATGCTCAACTGAATGATTTATCTTCTCTTTGCACTCTTGTAATAACACATAGCTTTAGCCTTCGTTTTCTATGTTCCCTTCATTCTTCCCTATAAACGCAAATATATCCTTTCTCAACGACGTTCTCCTACATTCCCCACCACTCATAATCAATTATGACCATCTCTCTCTGATGTGTTATTTTGTGGTGGTTCCCTTATGGTTATTTGTCAAAATGTTCTGCACCAGCTTCCCTTTCCACTTTGTTGTTGGTGGACTCATTCTGTCAGACCTGCCAGCATGACCCATCTCTTTCTTAAATTTCTTGTCCTATTTTGTGTAAGCCTATTTCCAAACATTGCATGCTCTTCTCCTTCCTATGCTTAGTTGAATTAATTAGCACAATTAGCCCATTAATGCCCACCTGCCAGCCTCCATGGTTGTCATAAAACAAGTAAACTTCCTTCTAATCCCAAGAAACCTCCTTCCTCAAACTTTGGAATCTATCCCCCAAAAGCTCAACCCATTTTAACAAAATAATTACAATTATTTTCAACGAGGGAAAAATAGCCAAGGGTTGTCACAATGAACTCGTAGACAATCAAAGTTAGTTTTAAGTCTTACTCAAGGAATAAGATGTGATTTCAACTTAGATATTATCCACAACTGATCCAGATCTATTCATTATATAAATTTTCATCTATCTCGATACATTTAGAGTGGAAAAATTGGAGGAATAAGTGTGTAGGAGTAGCTTTATCACCACGAGCAAGCTTGGAGAAATGGGTTCTGAAACCTTCCAAAGCAATTTTGAGAGCTTAAATGATCTTATTGGGGGAGTGATCTTTTCCTACTTAAGTGTAGGACCCTATGATTATGTTCTAGACTCAAGTATCTTTCCAATGGTGTAAGATTCACATTAATTTAAATTCATATGCAAAAGTTATGCCTTTTAGAATTTACCATATTATGTACGACCACCATGGCATGAGTGGATGCCATGTCATCCATGGTTACTCATTGAAAAGGGTCTAGCAACATGAAGACTATAAATAGGACTCTATAAGGGTCAAATTTTTAACTCTAGTTAAGAGTTGAAAGAGTCAAACTTTCCCCTAGTTGGCTATTGGGCTATGTTATAATCATCCACTAAGAAGAAAAGGGATTCTACTTTCTTCAATTGTATCTTGTTCTAGAGTAGAGCAAAGCCACTTGGAATAGAAGTGAGAGGACAAAATAGAGGGAGTTAGTGCTTTGTAGTATCCTATCAACCCATAGGTACTAGATGACTCTATAGAGAGATCCTTCTCCTTTGTACTTGCATTATTTATATTCTAGACAAAAGAGAGCATAACAACCTGACCTTTAGCTAGGTTTTCTCCCATAAGGGTTTCTCAAAGTACATATTTGTGTTGATTGTGGTTGGTGTGATTGTATTTTTTTATTCTTTATTTTTTGAATTTATATATTTCATGCATAAATGACAAATCAACAATTACAAATCTAGAATATAAATGAATTTAAGCTTTATAGTATAAATTTCAAATATTTTTTATTAAATCTATTGTGACAAAGTATCTAACACAATATCCACAACAATTTACAGATTATATAAGTATGAGGTAACTTTTTTTGGGGAATCTTGTTGGAAGTTGCAAGGGATCCAAGAAGTAGTGTAAGTAAAAAGTTGTAGAACCCTAACCATGGCCAACAAGTCTATTCATAATAACCCTTATGAAGAAAAGGAGAGTTTCTAGAGGTTCAAAGTGTTATGGTCATGGATATCAACTACAACATAGACATCCTTACAATGGCTCTAGAAAATAAGCTTGGAATTGGATAAGATTAGAGGGGAAATCATGGGATCGTGAAGACCTAGAAATGAAATCAAGGAAATAAATAAAGAAAGAGAAATCGAGTTTGAGTTTTGTTACCCATTCACAATCCTTATCCAATTTGGAAACAAACATTGACATAAAACCATACAAAAGTGAGATTGATGCCTTAAAATTGAATCATTGGTCACAACCATTAGAAGTATATTTTAATGTTCACCACATAGATGAAGGGTATAAAATATTATTTGTTAGATTGAAGTCAGAGGGCCATGCCCTAACCTAGTCGAATATCCATATGGAGACACTTTGGCTAGAGGATGATTCCCCAGTAACTAAGTAATAGGACTTTAAAGCCCTCATAATGTCCCATTTATAATTTTTGAGGTATGTATAGGACCAATGGATCTGATGGAACTACTTCAAGTAGAGACAAGGGAAGAGTGTACAGGAGCAAACCACTAAATTGAGGAAGATGGGAATCATGTTATGCATATATCTGAAGAGCCCAAACATACTCCTTGAGTATTTGGATGGTTTACACATCCCTCTACAAAATAAAGTGACATTATTCATGCCAAGGATAGTGGAAAAGGTCTATGTACATGTACAATACCTTGAAAACATAGGCCAAACAAAAGGGTGGTTTAGTGGTTTGAAACAAAAAGAGCACCAAGAAATTTCCAAAGAAGGGTAAAATTAGTGGAAATGGGGAACGATAAGAAGATAACAACTACTACACACCAATGTAAGGATCCTAACAATCATTGCAACCACTGCAACGTTTATGGTTACACCGAGGAGAAGTGCTAGAAACTATATCCAAATATGAATCACGAGAACTAGAAGAAGGGTGGGAAAAATAAGTATTTTCTCACCACATATTCAAGTAATCAAGTGGAAAGAAATTTTCATGTGGATGAGAATATTTTTTTCACGTTAGTGCAGAAGGAGGTGAGGTTGAATAACCTTCATCATTAGGAAGAGAGTGAGATGACCAAGCTCTTCCACATTAAGATACAAGTCAAGAAGATGAACATCAATTCCATGTTGAACTCAGCCTCATACGATAATTTGATAGCAATAGATCTAGTCAACAAACTTATATTAGATGTTTAAAACCATCCTTGCCCATATCCATTGAGATGGGTAAATAAGGAAGCATAAATCAAGGTAAAAAAACAATGTAGAATAAAATTTTCTATTAGTTATAATTTTATTGATGAAGTAGAGTTGAATATAATACCATTTGATGTATATGGAGTTATGTTTGAGAGTCCCTACATGTATATGTATAATGCAATGCTCATGTAGATACTTAACCAATATTGCCTCATCAAGTGTGGAAAATCATCCATCATCAACACACACAAAGGCACGTCCAAGACCTTACTAGTAAGTTCCAACCAAGCCAAGAAATTTATTAGTTCTTTGAAGAAATATGCTTTACTAATTTTAAGAGAGAATCGGTCTATAGTGAGGAGTCAATAAAGGAAAAGGCATCCTTGGAGTGATGTACTAAAGAATCAAAACAACAACTAGAAGAATTGTTGTAGGAATATAGGGGAGTGTTCTAGGAGCCTAAATGGATACCACCCAAGAAGTGGAGCATGAGATCTAATTATTTCTTAACTATCCATTACCAAATATTGAGTTATACAAATTGTGTGCTCTAGAAATAAGAAAATACTTGAAGAAAAAGTTGCAACAACCGTTGGAGCAGGGAATGATTCAACCTAGTACTTTGCCTTGTGTATCACCCAGCATATTTGTGTAAAATAAGGATGGGACTTAGTGAATGTGCATCAATCGCAGAGAATCAAACAATATTACTCTCAACAACAGATACCCCATGCCTAATATTGATGATTTCTTAGAAAAATTATAGCAAGTAAAATATTTCACCACTACAATACTTATAGGCTAGAGTAAGCTACAACAGACTAAACACTACAAGTGGATGGGAATTTTATCAGGTATATTAAGGAAAACCATAGACATGCTATTTGACTTTCTTTTAAGGCCATCGACATTAAAAATTATAGCTTTGGGAACTTTGACGCCTGTAAATCCTTTCATCCATGGTGCATACATATGATGAGGACTTCAAGGAAGTGCTTTAGCAATTGCAAATCCAAATTCATGTAGAGGATGGTGAGATAAAAATTTACTATTATCTCCAAAATGGGTTACTCTATAGTCTGGACAAGATCTATGTTCCTAAATGTGAGAAAATATAACTAATTAAAGATACCCATACCTCAAAGGTTGAGGGAATTTTGGTGTAGGAAATAAAATGGACAACTTACAAAGATATGTGTATTAGCCTAGAATGCAAGAATATGTAGAAATATTCATCAAAGCATGTATACTTTGTTGTATCGACAAGAATAGTAAGATAAAACCAGGTCTATACCATCCCTTAGTTTTACCCACGCTTCCTTGGGAAAAAATTTGCATGGAATTTGAAGGAAGTTTACCCACAACTAGGAATGGATATGACTACCTGTTCATGGTAGGTGAATTCAACAAGAGGTATGTTCTTATGCTTAACTAAAATACCATTAGAGGGAAAGAATAAACAAACTTGTTCTTTGAGAAGGTTTGGGTGTACTTTGGGATGCCAAGGAGCATCATTTCAGACATGACACTAGATTTCTTAGTTAATTTTTGAATACATTGTGGGAGAGGATGGACACTAATTTGAAGAATTCAACAACATTCCATCCATGGACAAATGGTGAAACAAAGGTATTCAATAGGACTTTGGTGCAACTTTTGAGGGGTTAGAATTAGAAGCATCCAAAGACCTAGGATGGATATTTAGTGATATACAACACTCTTATAACAAAGAATTCCACAAGTCTTCTATTTCCCCATTTGAAACTTTTTTAGGATATTTTTCACCTTCACCTCTACATGTTGTATATAACCAACAAGGAGTGAGGGGGAATCTCACAGGGAATATTTTAAGAGCAAAAAAAAAATATTGATAAAATTAAGTAGATCCATTTACAAGTATAAGAGTCACTAAAGAAGTCATAATAAAAAGATAAGGCTAGGAATGATTAACATAGGACATAAAGGTAATTCAAAGAGGAAGACAGAGTATGGTTATAGTTGAACAAGGAGAAGCTATAGGGTCCTTGTAAGAAAATAAAAGTTTTATGTTATTTTTAATTTGAGATACTGGAAAAGGTGGGAGACAATACCTACAAAACCAATCTATCCCCATACATGCACATTTACTTAGTGGTGAATGTGGAAAATCTCAAACTCTATGAACCTTCCATGTTGTTTCAAGAAGAGGAGAAAGTCCTACCTTCTATAGAGGACCTAGCTACAATTGCGTAGGTAAATTTGATTTGATGAAGGATATAGTTTTGAGAAGTAGGTCCAAAAATACAATATAGGAGTAGCATGATCTTGGTTAGATTGGATTGAAGGGACAAATTTTAGGTAAGGCTATATGGTACTCCAAGGAGAAGGTAGAGAAAAACTTTCTTCGCTTCATTTAGTAAATCTTTTGCTAATCCAGGTGGATGTTGGTTGCCACCTGCCTATCCCACTTGGACCCCCACAACTGTCTCTTTTAGTTTTTCAGTTTCCTTAATTGTAACACAATTTACTATTTTTAGTAGTTTTTCAGGTCCTAAACTTTCGAAGCCGTTTTGAGGCCCTAAACGACGTTTTTTCGGAAAACTAGGAGCAACATCCAATTTTCCTCATGCCAAAGTTGTAGTCCTTAGATAGATATTTCTAACGAGGTATTGTGCATATCAAACGAAGATCGTATGCCAAAGTTACGACCCCGGGAAGTTGATGTACCAATTGACCCAAAACAAGTCCCATAGTTTGGTGCTTCATATCCTAGGGTTAGGTTTTTGGATGTTTAGGGTTTTCCATTGTTTCTCAACAATAAATTGGCCTTCGAGCCTAATTATAAGATAGTTCAGAGGCATGTAGCCGCGACATCTCTCCTCAGAGATAAGTTACCATCGCCCGAGCTAGTTTATTTCCATTTCTGTTTGTAAGCATATTTCAGTATTTTACATTAATGAAATGAAGTATTATTTCTATTGTATCTCTGTATTTATGGTTATCTCTGTAATTTGTTGCATTTCTATTTAAATCCAGATTATTTGCGAACCAAAAGCCTTAAAAAATGGAGAGGTTTGATCTAGATTGGACTATCATATAATTTTTCATCTACCTCGATGCTTTTAGAGTGGAAAAATTGGAGGAATCAACTTGCAAGAGTAGTTTTATTGATGGGACCTAGTTTGGAGAGGTAGAGTTTGAAACCTTTTGAGGCCATTTTGAGGTTTTAAATGAATTTTTTAGGGGTAAAAATTTCTATAGTTGAAGACCTTTTCAATAATGTGAGAATCATGTAAATCATAATTCATATGCAAAAGTTATGACTTCCATAAGTTGACTTACTGTGCTCGACCACCATGGCATGCATAGATGCCACATCAACCCTTGTTATTCATGGGAAAGGGGCTAGCTATGTGTGGAATATGAAGAAGACTCTAGAAGGGTCAAAATTGAAACTCTAGTTGAGAGTTAAATGAGTCAAACTTGACCGCTAGTTGGCTAATGGGATGTGTTATAACCAGACCACTAAGAAGAAAGGGTTTCATTCTATTCGATTGTATCTTGTTCCATAGTAAAACAAATCAACTAGGAGTGGCAGTGGGAGAGGATAATAGAGGGAGCTAGTGCTTTGTAGAAACCTATCAAGCCACGAGTCCCAGTTGACTCCGTAGAGAGTGCCTTCCATTTTCTACTTACATTATTTCCATTCCAAGCAAAAGAGAGCAAATTTGTGCCACCTTCTAGGTAGGTTTTCTCCCATAAGGGTTTCCTAGAGCATATCTTTGTTCCTTATGGTTGTTGTATGATTGTAGTTTTTGTTCTCTATTTTCCATGTATTATATATTTCATTCATAAAAAACAAATCAATAATTAATAAATAAGGAATTTAAAGGATTTAAATATTCATAGTATAGATTTTAGTTTATATTTATCAAATTTGTTGTGAAAAACCATCCAGTGGAATATTCACAACAATTTGCATATCAATAAGGAATCCATTGTCCCTTGTGGTCATCATTGAGGCTACCTGCAGTGGAGTCATTTACTTTCTAATAGCATCTAAACTTAATCCCATACATGAAACTAGATGTGGTAGTGTTTTTTGCTAGGGAGTACCAAATACACCTTCCTTGGAGTTGGTTGTTCCCTATAAGGAGATCACAAATAATTGGTTGTTGTTAGTGGAAAAACATGGATAAACAAAGAAATAAACACATAAACAATGCTCAATGGAGCAAACATATCAACAAAGTAATGGAAAATAGTTCCCTTTATTGACTACTGAATGTAGAAGAAATACAATAGATCAATTAAAAACACTTGGAGAGAATTGTTTGAGCAATGGTGCTAAAAAATCCTCAACAAGGAGGTCCTTTCCTCAATCTCTTTGCAAGCTTCCTCTATATCTCAAAGAAGTATGAAGACTCTCTTAATGATGAAATCCTCTTCTTAATGCAATGCTTGATTGATTAGGGAGCAATTTTGGCAACATAACAATGCTTTGCTTCTCCTTTTTCTTGGCTCTCCCAGAACTTGTATTTATAAAGTTTCTTGGACACTCCTCCTCCCCTTGGCTCATCAATGTGGTGGTTCACCTCATAAATGAGATGAGAGCTACCGATTCCTTGCCTTTAAGGCTTCTTCGGGCTTAAGGTTTGAATTTGTCAACCCATCATGTCAAGATTTGGGGTGTTCTCGAGGTGCTGGCTGAATGTTTCTGTGACCATGTGGTTGTTTAAGAAATAGTCAAATGACTGCTAATTTCTGGTAATGGTGCACCCACACAGTTCAATTTTATAACTTGAACCTTAGGAAAGCTTTTGATATTTGGTGCCCATGGTGTTTCAGTTGGAATTGTCACCCTTGTATGTGTTGATCATTGTCTCTTAATGCTTATAGATGAGTGTACAATTTCCATATGATAATACCAGATACTACCCTTTGTTGTAATTGAATTAGTACTTTGTACACATCATTCAACAATTAACTCATGAAAACCCCCAATTGGTAATCAACACATGAAGAGTAAATGTGTCACAAATGAGATTTGAACCCAAGTTAAAAAAATTCAAAATAAAAATTCTAGACCCAATTCTTAAAAAAAAATTGAAGGATATAGCGTTTTAACTATGGTGTTTAAAACTTAAACACTTGATTATAAAGAACTAAAAAAAACTCAACTATCAACCAAATCAATAATTGAAACGTTTGAATGTGTTCTTGAAATCAAATTACATGATAGAGGTTAAAGAGAGTGATAAAAGCATAATTGAGGAAAAACATAGTCTGTCATACGCTCAAACCAATAGGAAATAACAATGAGACATATAAGACTAGCGTAACATGTTGATGCTAGACATATTGAGACATTAACATCATAGTGCCTGTCTGTATAGGGGTGTGTACCACTTTGCATAGCACAAATGTACCTCCAATTCATAAACCTAATGTTGTGTCAACATATGTTGGACTATATTTATCTGTCACAAAGACACATACTTATAAAAAAACTCCCAACAAAATGCCATAAAAAATAATAAACTAACAACATAAAATTAATACAAATGTGGAACAAAATCCTAACATCAATAAGGAACTTACTTTCTACCCAATTTAACCAACATCATAAATAACTTCTTTCGAGCATAAATAAAATAACACTTTCATTAAAATTTGAGAAATTGTTAAAATCAAATAATAAGAATGAAATAATAACAAAAAAGTTTGACAAGTTACTCATTCACTTAAAGTTTGACAAATAACATAAAATTGTATAATCTTTATATATACAACGATGAAGCAAATGATTAAAGGTGATATATAAGTGACACTTACAACGATGAAGCAAATGATTAAAGGTGATATATAAGTGACACTTAGAAAATGTAATTAATTAAATATTTGTACCACAAAATTCCACATTATTATGTAGAACTTTGATCATGTTTACCTGCAAATAGAAATTACACATTATTATGTGGAACTTTGACCATGTTTATATGCAAAGAGGCTATCACAAAATAAAGTGGAAATATGATGAGGAAGATAACAATAGAGCCTTTTTGCCCCAGTGTAGGGGGTGGGAAACCAGTAAGTTTAATTTGAAAATCTATTTTAATATGATGAGGAAGATAACCATAGAGCCTTTTTGCCCCAGTGTATTGAAAAAGGAGTTGGGAAACCAAAAAATTGTGTAATTTAATTTGAAAATCTATTTTTTCTTTAGAGTTATAGAACTTTAATATTCAATGTGTAAGTTTCCATAGTTGAGGAAATAATTGTGTAAAGCTTAGGAAACATTTGATCTTTGGAGTGGAACTTGAACCCATCATCAAAAGTACATAAGTGAATGTCCACTAGGAAAATCAAACGTTTCTTCATTTCCCTCCCAACAAGAATTGTCTATAATAACTTCAATGGTATTATAAATTTTTATACAAAAATTCAATCAAATTTACACCAACAATTAATTCATTTTCTATTTATCTGATTTGTCTTGATGATGGACTTCTTTGGGTTTGAAACATCCTCAGAATTAACTAGAAACTGTGGCCGGAACATGAAACTACAAAAAACTTCCAAAAAAACTTAAAATACAACCTAAACCATGTTCAAAATATCAAATTTCATGGTCAAGATACATTACAAAAATCTGGTCAAATTCACTGAGAGAATGATGATGAACAAATTTGGAGCTATGAAATTTCATGGTTACAACCGTGCCCATCAGAACTGCAAGCGATCAAATCAATGACAGCGTTTCGAAAAGTTTGGTCAAATTTACACCGAGAATCATGACAAACAAAGTTAGAACTGCGAAATTTCATAGTTACGCCCCTGCCCATCATAACTCCAAGCAAAGCCAGTGTCAGCGCGTTTCAGAAAAATACTTTTACACCAAGTTTCCGTTTCTGGCATGTCAAGATCGCCATACCCAAGACGCAGGTTTTAAACGTACAGGAGTGGAGAGACAGTAGTTGTCTCGTTGGAATGGCTGTCCAACTGAGCGACCCATCGTCGCAAGACCGTTAGCAGTCGCTTTCAGTGTGGATTGACTGGGGGTGATGGCAGTAGAGGGACAGGGAGAGGTACTTATTACTGGAAAAGAATGGAGGGAGTCATCTGTATCATTAGAGGTGTACGGGAGATTCTCCAATCTCCGGACGGTACAGCGAGCTGTGTATTGTCGCCCGTTTCCGTTTCGGGCACGACACAGACCGACGTCTAAAGGAAGCCTGCGGTGGCCCTCCCGGCCGGACGGGCTTAACAGGCGACTTTTGTGATGGTGTACAACTCGGAGAACAGGGTTTGGCGCCAGATGGACGGACGGACTCGAGCAGGGGAATAAAATAGGATTCACCGTATTGCATAGTATGTCCCTATCCCAATTAAATACTCTTCCAGCAAATATACCCAGGTCTCTTTCGGGCTCTAATATCAGTTTTGCCCATTTTAGTCTTATTTGTCTCGATAGCCATGCATGGTAAAAAACAGATGTGTCTCCCATAGAAATGGGCAACATCTATGGCCATACTTGCACGGTTTCTCATGAGGGTTTTGCTTTCAACTCATAAGCATTATCTGCTAAAGTGATAAAGATTATGTTTGGAATCTTGCAAATATGTGGGGTTTTACATAAACCATGTGTATGCTTATCTTTTTATTTTTTACAATTTTTTATTCATAAAATATTAATATTAATATGAGCCCAAAGCTAAGCATTGCAGAAGGGGAATATTAAAGGGAAACAAGGTGGATATGTTATACAAAGATATGATGGGTTATTTAAAGATGAACTATGGATATTTAATGGAGTATATGTTCTGTTTTTATTTCATTGTGTATTTCTATTAGGCTAAGTGTTATTTTAATGTATGGCAACAATATATTTTGGTTCTGAAATATATGTTTATTTTTAAAGTAATCTATATTAATTTATATGGATGATATTTGGGTTTTTAATGGAGGTTTGATTATAAAATACATGGTACATATATATGAAATTTGGTGGTTATGTATTTTTTATGTATCTAATTTACAGATGAAGTTATTATATATAGATAAAAAGTTATATTTTATATGTGTATATTTTATTTTGAAATAGTGAAAATATTTTGTGCAATTTCACCTCATGTGTTTTTTTTGACATGTGGTAAATTTACAAAAAAAAATGACTTTCTCTTCACTACTTAAAAATCTTTTTTAATCTAATAAGCTTTCGCCATTATACATCTGATCTTATGAGTGCTTTCATAACTACATGCCTAATGCTTTTCTTTTTCCCAAGTCTTGCATAAAAAAGGTGTTCTCTATCCAATATATCTCATGTTTACGATACATTACACATATCATTGGAGTCATAGGGTATAAACTTAGAATTATGCTATGGTTTAAATACCATCCAGGCTTTCTTACTAAAGTCTTCACACTTCTTTAAAGCCAAATCAAAATACACCCTTGTATTTTCATTCTTTTTTTAGAGGTGGTATGCTTTAGCTCCAAAATCAATATAACTTTGCCATGTGTTGAGTGGGATAATTTTAAAGTTTTACAAAAATATATTGTGTCATGGTTAAGTTCAATATCCCTTTTATGTTGTAAAGTTAGCTAATCTTCAAAACTAATGAGGTCATGCACCAAAGTCATATGTTGATCAATTTGACCAAATGAGGTCACGGGGATGTATTATGCACAATGCATCATAATAGCAAAGAAAATATATGTGCTTATAAACAAATAAGTATGTATTTGTTTGGCCAATGTGGAATAAAGTCCCAAGTGGAAAACAAATTGATAAACATATCATATATACATAACCGATATCAAAGGTTAAGGAAAGTAGTTTGCAAGTGAAATAAAAACCCTGAGACAATCAAAGTCTGACACATGCGTAGGAAGTGGTAAAGCAGTGCCAGAGGGTTGGATCGAATTAATATGCATGCACTTCAAAATCCTAATATGAATGACAATTGTTGAATGAGAAAACACATGGAAAGGAGAAATTGATGAATGGAAACAAAATCAAGTTTCAGAGTACAAGGCAGAAGTTTAAATGGTGGAGGTAGTAGGTAATACCCACAATGTAGGAGGGACAAAAGTGTGAACTAGGGCATAACATTCTAGAAACTTTGTCTTCTTTTGTCACCACCACTTCTCGTAGATTGAATGTTAAAAGTGATGTCATGGTTTCTATTATGTTCAATGAAAACATAATAAGGTATACCATTTTGATTTAACACATCCAGTCTCCTCAAGGCCTTTTTGAGGGTATGGGGTGTATATACCCAACCTCCAAGGTTACTTTATGGAGATAGGGTTATCAAAATTTCGTCCTCCTTCAACCACCTTAAAATTCCTTTCTAAGGCCACCCATCATCTTCTACTCATCGATAACTTTCCAGTGATATAAATTTCATCTAAATCTAAGATTTGGACACAAAGCTATGGACATTAGAAGATTTGACCTGGCTCCACATCAAAGTTTGGTTTTGCATAAACCATGTGTATGATTATCTTTTTTATTTTTACAATTTTTTGTTCATAAAATATAAATATTAATATGCTCCCAAAGCTAAGCATAACACAAGAAGGGGGATATTAAAGGGAACTAAGGTGGATATGTTGTACAAAGATATGATGGGTTATTTAAAAATGAACTATGAATAATTAATAGAGTACATGTTGGTGTTTTTAGTTGATTGTGTTTAGTACAAATTAATTAAAAAATTATTAGACTAAGTGTGTTATTATGATTATTAGACTAAGTGTTATTATGATGTATGACAGCAAGATATCTTAGATAAGGTTGTGAAATATAAGTTTACTTTTAAATTAATCTATATTGATGAATTTTGGGTTTTTTTATGGAGGTTTGATTATAAAACATATGCTACATGTATTTAAATTTTGGTGGTTATGTACCTTCCATAAATCTAATTCACCTTATAGATGAAGCTATCACATATAAACAAAGAGTTATATTTCATATGTGTGTATTTCATTTTGAAATAGTGAAAACATTTTGTGCAATTTCATCCCATGTGCTATAAGATGAAATGTCGTTTTCAATTTTTGTTGCAAATTTACAAAAAATGACTTTCTCTTCACTACCTAATTTTCTTTTTCAATATGATAAGCCTTTGCTATTATAAATATTATATCCTTCATCTTGGATGATCATATGATTTCTTTCATAACTAAATGCCTAATGCTTGTCTTTTTCCCAAGTCCTGCCTAAAAAGGTGTTCTCGAACCAATATATCTCATGTTTGTGATACATTTCACATATGGTGAGCTCCAGTATTGTAGCAATAATGCTACAACTCCTGAGGCTTCCTGTCTCTCATTTTATCAACCCGGTTGTTTGTACAAACTTGGAAGCGACGGTGCTATATGCACAAGTACTAGCTCTTGTCGCAGCTGTCACTTGGTCAGCTGGCACAGTCCGCTAGGGCTCAAGCCAACTTCTATAGGCTCACAGAAGAAGCTTTATCAATGATGGACGAAAGCTAGCTCAAAGGAGACTAAGCCTACTTGACAAAAATGAACTAAAAGTAAATCAAAGCATGTAAACCTAGGAAACCCTAATTTAACTAGTCTAATCTCTATAAAGCAATGAAGATGAGTAATACTTCTACCAATGCTGCTACTACTTCTAATGAGTGGAAATGCATGGATCTAAACTACTTGCATTATAAAAGACATGTTTTTGTACTTTTCATTAAGTAGGTGAAATAATTGTGATTTGGTGCTTATTAGGGTTTGGTTGTGCAGTTTGAATGAAGAAGGAAGGAAAGCGTGGGACAGGTTGGGGAGGCTAGGTGAGGTCCCTATGGACCCTTGGCATTCATCCACAGAGGTTTTCCCACATTCAGAAGCTTGGCAACCGCGTGAATGACCTCCTACAGGATGTCTGCAGGGGATCCTACAGGATACTTAGGGTTTTCTACAGGATGTCTCTAAACTGCTACAGGATGATCTACCGTGAAGGATTGAAGTGATGGAAAAGTGATGGAAGGGTAGGAAGGGATGTGTGAGGTAGGGATCAGGTTGGTGATGGCACAGAGGCGGAAGGATGAGCTGGGAAACGGGTGTAGGGAGTAGGTTGAAGTGATGTCAACGAAGGGTCAAGGAATGGAGCTACGTGAGGACTGGAAGACTTTGAGGAGAGGACAGAACGCAGTGTAGGTCAAGGAAACGTGGTTGCATGCAGGATCAAAATGGAAAGGATGGTAATGAAACGAGAGGGAGAAGAGTGTAAATGAAACAAATGATCAAAACTGTATATCAAACCGGAAATGCATCCACCTACATTAAGTGTGCCATGATTTCATTGAACAGTAATCCAAAACGCAAAGAGAAATGCGTATGGGGTTGTGATGAAGAGATGTGTGATAAGTGTAAATGACAAGGAAGCATCTAAATCCAAACCATAACTGTATCAAACAAAGTAATGCGTGTTTTTGGTGGTCTGCTATGGACTGCACCCCAATCTTCAAAAGAGATGGCAGTGAGCCTTAACAACCGTTTGCTGGAGCTTCAATTGATGGTATTATCCTCTGCTACGTTAAGCCAAATAGGAACACTGCATCATAGGCCAAAATCTACCTACTCGTACGAAAATCAATCACCACTACTGAAATTCGAATTGCATGAACAGAGGAAAACTTCAAATGCTGGGAATGAAATAGAAACAGCACTACAACAGAGGGGATCTATGGCTCTCAGGTTGGGCCCTAACCTGAGAGCTATAGTCTCCTAATAAAACTCAGGAATAGATCACAAACTGTCTTCTTTATTCATAATTCGAAGTCATGCCAAATTGGCTTACAGCAAAAGAACGAAACGGAACTGCTTCAAAATTATAATGATAAACCGAGAGATTCAAAAACCTATCTAAGGCTAAGGCCTCCATATTTATACAGAAAAAATGATGATCCGCCAAGTAGCCTTGATTCTAGGAGCTCGGCTGTCCAACTGAAGTTTAACTGCGGATTTGTGAGGCAGTCAGAACCGTTGTTCTGGTAGAACAGTTTATGACTGTTGTTCCCGTAGGACAGCTGGCTGCTTCTGAAGCTCGGAGGGGAGATTGATTTGAGCTCGGAGTTCTTGGTGGGAATCACGAGGAATGTCCCAAGACCGTGGACATCTCTCCACAAAATCAGCAGTGCCACCTTATTGTCTCCTTATCCCTTTTGCGTTGTCTCTTGCTCCCCTTTTTAATGCCAAAACCTGGAATCACGATGCATTAGTCACGTAGATAAAGTGTCTAACATTCCTCCTACAAACAACATGAATAAAATAAGAAATGCATGCATAAGAAAATAAAGATGAATGGTTTGAGCGAGTAGAATAGGCCAAAATGAGCCCAAATTGTACCAAAATTGGGGCTCATCATCACCCCCCAGCTGAACCATTTGCTCATCCTTGAGCAACTCAATCCAAGTCCTCATCCTTCATGGCTCTCACTACTTCGCTGGCATCCCAAGGCTCAGTGGTAGTATCCTCTCTGCGGGTGTGAAATCCTGTTGTCCTATCCACCTCTGCCCATTGTTGACCATCATTTTCCTTTGAATTTCCTTCAGTCGGACCTAGCAGTAGTGGTGGGCTGAGTTTAAGGCCAATCCAGTTGGCTTGGAGGCTTTGCACGGATTTCTTGTAAAGGGCAACCCTTGCCAAAGCTTCCCTCATCCGGATGGGTGTGTGGTATTCTCGGATTTGTAAGCTGTGGTCCAGGGTATTCCATCTACGTTGACAAGCATGAGCAACATTGTCCCCCAACAGCCTTTCCATATCCTCAAAGTGGGCAATAGCTTGGGCCTGTTTGTCCATCCACCTTAGAGAAGCTGTGGGGTCTGTATCCAATTGTTTATGTGTCGAGATGAGGGTCACCGGGTCTTCTATTTCTGGCCTAATTAGCAGTGGCTCCTTCACTTCTCGGTTCATGACCGATTTTTCTTCGTTTGCTCTTTGGTCCTCATGGTTTAACCATGAGGCCAATGCCATCAATTGCATGTCACCCAAGGCAATTTTGGGATCCCATGAGACCTCATTAGGTAGAGCCAAGTTGTGAAGGTAAAACTCCGCCAATTTGGCTTTGTCTTCAACTGAGCTAGTACTGCATAATTCGGAAAACTGGTGTGGGCTTTGAATTGACATACCTCTCTGTGCCAAGGTGTTTATTTGGAACTGCAACCATTGATCCTTTAAAAACAACCCATAGGATCTTGCAGGTGACCTGCATTGAATTGCTTCTATGGCCCAGCTGGCCATGCAAGCCAACTGTGTTTCCTTTTGCTGCAACTGCTCCTTGAGTGCTTGCATTGCAATCTTGGCTTGCTGCTGTTCTTCCTGTAGATGCACTATGGTCTCTTCAAGGCTGGAGGGCACCTCCTTTGTGCTTGGTTGTTCTTGCATGACAACCTTGGAGGATGTCGATGCTCCTGCCTTCAGCTCTTTCAGTTGCAAACTCAACCTCTGATTTTCTTCCTGTAGGAACGTTTGCTGGCAATTGGCCACATGTTTAGCCATTGCAAATTCGCTCCTGATTTCCTTGAGCTGGTCCTGTAGAGGTCCTATGTCGGCTACGCCTTTAGACTTGGTGATCTGCATCCATGTGTGAGACCGGACCTTTTCCTCTTCTAATGCAATAAATAATGGTACAGTAAATTTTTGCGGGATGATCTTTCTCACCTCCAAGAAATTGTAGTAGGAATTCAAACTGGGTGAAGGGGTAGGCTCCGGGATATGTTCTTTTTCTTCCTCCCCTGGAGGTTCTAGCTCATCCCTCTTTGGTGACGAGGGCCCCTCCTTTTCTCTCTGCTCTGTTTCCTGTAGCCGAGTCAAAGTATCCTGTAGGACCTTTTCGGCTTGCTGTAGCCGGGTTTTCTCGTCCAACAGGTCTATTCTTTCTTGCCACATATTCTTCCTCGGACTCCCCTTTTCATAGGTAACTGTAACCTTTGAGGGTGATTTCTCATTGGAAAAAGTAGGTGATCGTTCCTTGGGAGAAACGGGTGATTTTGCTTCGGGAGAAACAAGTGACTTTGCTTTGGGAGAAACGGGTGACTGTGCTTTGGGAGAAGCAGGGGATTGTTCTTTGGGAGAAACAGGGGTGTCCTTGATGACAATTGGGCTGCTGGATGGTGCCTGTGGTTTCCCGGTTTTTATCCTCGTACTTCTCCGGCATTTGAAGTAGAGAGGAGGGTCTCTCTTCCTCTTCCCTTTCTGCACAGGTGGCGTACTGAGGCCAGCTAATACAGCCGCGGCCTCCCTAGCCAGAACGTCCGCCCTCTTCTCTTTTAACTTTGTCTTAGCATGGCTTCCTGTAGAAGCTGTCCTCGGGCTTCCTGTAGAAGCCGTCTTCGGGCTTCCTGTAGGAGCCTGTTTGACTTTTCCTGTAGTGACAGGTGTCTTGCCTTTTGTTTGTTTTGCTGCCGGGGTTTTCTCTTTTTGTTTGCTAGCGGGTGCTGGAGACGTAACTGGGCTTACATGGCCTGCTCCAGCTTTGTCCCTTCTACTTTTCGTCCTCAATTCCCTTGCTGTCAGGATGGGAGAGTCAGCTTTTTCCTCAGCCCCTTTTTCTTTGTGCTGCTCCTTCTGCATGGTAGTTGGGGCACTTGAGCGAGCTTTCTTCTTCTCTTCGGCCACTGCTTCTTGCTCTTCGCCACTGGACATCCCTGTTTCTTCCAGCAACATTTTTACGTCCCCTTCACGGGTTAAATTCCGAAAGGATTCCCACGAGAGGGGGCTTGTAAGAAATGCAGTGCCAATCCTCTAAGCAATTTGAATCAATGCCCATGGTGGGCCGGCCAACCTGCTCTGGACGCCATTCTTCAGTTTTGGTAGCGGCACTCATCAACGATTGCAAGCAGGAAATAGGGAAGGCCCTTTCCTGCTCTAACAAGGAAGATTGACACCGGTGTCTCAATTCAGTGGAGGCAGTCTGAATGATATGCATATACATGCTGTGACGACCCTCACAGGTGATATACCTCATGATTTGCAGGCTGACTCGTTCCAAGGTGTGTCAAACTAACCTAGCGTCTCCATTCCTTGTCCTCAGAGAATTCTTCGTTGGGTGGAAAGAATTCCTTCTTTGCCTGCTGGTTTTGTTTCCGTTCATCTTTATTCCACGGGAGACCCATGGGAAGCTCAGTGATTCTGCTGATAGACTATGGTGTTACCTTGAGGCTCAGTCCTCTGAATTTAACTGTGGCCAGCACTTCGGATTTCGGCCTCAGGCCCCGCAAGAATTCCTCAGCCACTTCCTCATCGTATCCCTGCAACTTTTCACAAAAAGGCATCGACTGTGCTTGTGCAAAAATGTCAACCACTGCCTGGTTTTCTCTCAATATGGTTACATTGGTGGGCTCTCGTCTGATGAACCCACTAGGCATGATGAACCGGTGGTTTGGACTACAGGGGGTGAATATAAGTGGAATGCGGTTTTATGGACAGAGCACGCAAACACTACAGCCGAATTATATCACTATCCTGTAGGAGCAACAGTATAGGCATAACAACTCAATGATTTTTATGACCCGACTGTGAGAAATGACCCTGCCACCTTTGAAAGCCAATTACGAGGGAGTTTCAGGGTTACCTCCTTTCCGCCACCTTTTTACATGCAGTCTTCAACTTCCTGTAGAAGCTGCATTCCTGTAGAGACTGCTCCTGTAGACCGTGCGCAAGCTTCGAAGAGAACGATGGTTGGTCAGCGAGAGAGAGGTGCATTACCAGAGTTCAGTTAACCGAGAGCTTGGCGTATGAACATGCAGAGGTAGGCAGAGAAGCTACTCGAGTTGTGAGGTGAGGTTGACGGAGATATTCATTTAAACGAGCCGATTAGATTTTGAGTCAGCGCAGCTCGTGGCGCGGGGGTGAGCTGTCCCCGCCGGACCGTTTGATGATGTCACTCATCATTCGCCTGCACCTCCCCTTACAGCTGCATTCATTCCCGAAGATTTGTCGCCGCCTTCTTCGGTTAATCCTTGCTTCACGGTTGATGGGACTGATCCTCATGTGCGGGCTATTATTTCTGTTGCCATGGCTGCCACCTCATCCTCCAACCATCCCTTCACTAACCAACGTGGCTAGTTACTGGCCTTACGGCCGCTCAATCATTCACCTTTACGCCATGCAAAGCAAATCAAAGCAGTAATCATGCAGTTGGATGGAGAGAAGGATTCGAGCACTTACCTGCGCGCGTCTGCAAATGATTTCTAGCCTTTGAACGTTGGATCGCCTTGCTGCGTGTGGCCGCACATTCCCGTAGGCTGGTGGTTTCATGACGTGTGCTACAGGATGCTGGCGATGGAGTGACTGGCTCACGTTTATGCGCCCGCGTTTCTTCTCAAATGGCGGTGCTGTGGACGGTCTTTACTCGAGCAAGTTGGACTGTTGCAAGATCCCCGCGAGGGGTCTTGTCACAGTCCTTCCTTTTTGTGTGCATGCTGCATGTTGGCGGCCCTGGCTCCCTTTTCATGATCCCAGCGTTTCTGATACATAGCGTGGATGTGGCATGGCTTTCAGCACTCAATTCTCCTTGGACAACTGTTTTTACGTGAGCACTGATTACTTGTTGTGCTGCTGCAAGTATCTTGGTTTGCATGGCGACGAGGAGGGTGTAGGATGATAATGGCGATGTTCAGAGGTGCCAACAGTGGCATGCATGCATTCAAACCATTCCTCAGCCGTGAGATCTTCAATTGAAACTTATTTCGGTCGTCACAACCTTCTACAGGAAGTTTCCTATAGAGTTTTGGGACTTCCCTGTAGGACACAGAGCTTCCTGTAGAGTTGTGGGACTTCCCTGTAGAAGATCAGTGCCTTCCTGTAGGAAGACCGTCTGTTCTTGTAGAAGACTGTGTCTTCCTGTAGAAGATCCAAATCACAAAAAAAATTGCACATACCTTAAAAGCATTGCGGTTCTTGGAGGAGGCATTGATGGCATCGTTTGACAACATGATGAAGGCCCCTGACTTGGAGTGGAGAGGCTTCTTTTC
>APFE030043024.1:7286-29996 GCA_000404065.3 Pinus taeda | reverse complement strand
GCACCCCAATCTTCAAAAGAGATGGCAGTGAGCCTTAACAACCGTTTTTGCTGGAGCTCCAATGGATGTTATATATATACTCTGCTACACTAAGCAAGTGGAATTAATTGTACCATAAGCAAAATCTATCTAACTCATAATAAAATCAAATTATCAAACTGTCATTCGAATTGCATGTGTAAACGAAACTTAAAGTGCTGGAAATGAAATGGAAACAACACTGCAACAGAGGGGATCTATGGCTCTCAGGTTGGGCCCTAACATGAGAGCTATAGTCTCCTAATAAAACTCAGGAATAGATCACAAACTTTCTTCTTTATTCATAATTCGAAGTCATGCCAAATTGGCTTACAGCAAAAGAACGAAACAGAACTGCTTCAAAATTATAATGATAAACCGAGAGATTCAACAACCTATCTAAGGCTAAGGCCTCCATATTTATACAGAAAAAATGATGATCCGCCAAGTAGCCTTGATTCTAGGAGCTCGGCTGTCCAACTGAAGTTTAACTGCGGATTTGTGAGGCAGTCAGAACTGCTGTTCTGGTAGAACAGTTTATGACTGTTGTTCCCGTAGGATAGCTGGCTGCTTCTGAAGCTCGGAAGGGAGATTGATTTGAGCTCAGAGTTCTTGGTGGGAATCATGAGGAATGTCCCAAGATCGTGGACATCTCTCCACAAAATCAGCAGTGCCACCTTATTGTCTCCTTATCCCTTTTGCGTTGTCTGTTGCTCCCCTTTTTAATGCCAAAACCTGGAATCACAATGCATTAATCACGTAGATAAAGTGTCTAACCTTCCTCCTACAAACAACATGAATAAACTAAGAAATGCATGCATAAGCAAATAAAGATGAATGGTTTGAGCGAGTAGAATAGGCCAAAATGAGCCCAAATTGTACCAAAATTGGGGCTCATCAACATACCATTGGAGTCACAGGGTATAAACCTAGAATTATGATATGGTTTAAATACCATCAAGGATTTTTTACTAAAGTCTTCACTCTTATTTAAAGCCAAATCAAAATACACCCTTGTACTTTCAAATTTTTTTAGAGGTAGTATGCTTAAGCTCCAAAATCAATATAACTTTTCCATGTGTTGAGTGGGAGAATTTTAAAGTTTTACATAAATATATTGGGTCAGGGTTAAGCTCAATACCTCTTTTATGTTGTGAAGCTATCCAATTTTCAAAACCAATGAGGCCATGCACCAAAGCCATATGTTGATCAATTTTACCAAATCAGGTCATGGGGAAGTATTGTGCACAATGCATCAAATAGCAAAGAATAGGTTCATGCATATAAACAAACAAGTATGCATTTGTTTATCCAATGCAGAATAAAGCCCTAAGTGGAAAACAAATTGAAAAACATATCATATATACATAACCAATATCAATGGTTAAGGAAAGTGGTTTGCAAGTGAAATAAAAACCCTAAGACAAATCAAAGTCTGACACATGAATAGGAAGTGGTAAAGTAATATCAGAGGGTTGGATCGAATTAATATGCATGCACTTCAAAATCCTAAGATGAATGACAATTTTTGAATGAGAAAACACATGGAAAGGATAAATTGATGAATGGAAACAAAATCAAGTTTCAGAGTACAAGGCAGAAGTTTAAATGGTGAATGTAGTAGGTAATATCCACAATGTAGGAGGGACAAAAGTGTGAACTAGGGCATAACATTCTAGAAATTGTGTCTTCTTTTGTCACCACCACTTCTCGTAGATTGAATGTTAAAATTGAAGTCATGGTTTCTGCTATGTTCAACGAAAAAATAATAAGGTATATCATTTTGATTTAACACATCTAGTCCCCTCAAGGCCTTTTTGAGGGTATGGGGTGTATAACCCAACCTTCAAGGTTACTTTATGGAGATAGGGTTATCAAAATTTCCTCCTCCTTCAACCACCTTAAAATTCCTTTCTAAGGCCACCCATCATCTTCTACTCATCAATAAATTTTCAATGATATAAATTTAATCTAAATCTAAGATTTGAACACAAAGCTATGGACATTAGAAGATTTGACCTATGACTCCACATCAATAACTATATTATTTATATGTCACCTTCACATTGGGCCATATATACAAGCTTGAATATTTTAATGTCCATTTTTGACCCTTGAAAGAAAAAAGAGTTTGAGTCATAGCCTATGTAGATTCCATGAACTATTGATCAGGAAAATAAAGGGCTCCCCATAATAAGATAAATAATAGTTAAATAAAAGGGGTAAAAGGTCATTTCTAGGAAATTAAGTAACCCATGGTATTAAATTTCCAAAGGAGAGAGTTATTATTAAAAGGGAGAAGGAGATTGAAGTAGGATAGGAAAAGAAATTATTAAGAAATTGGCAAGGAGCTCCAACAGCTACTGAGTAAAAGGGAAACCCTAATATTGTCCAGTTTCAGTGTTGAAAGACACAACCTAGCTGCAGATTGTTGGTTTCAATGTTGAAAGACACAATAGCCAACATTGTGTTGCAGGTTTATCTTGTGGCCAAGGAGATTAATTCAGAGGACGATTCCACAATCCATTTTGCAGGTCTAGCTCATTGACTTTCAAGGGTTGAGTGTATTATTTGGCAGAAATTGAGTTCATTATTAGCAAAAGCCAAGTTTTTGGAATTGTTGGAACAAGTTTGTCTTAATTTGCAGGCCAAATTCATTTATTTGAAAGGATTGAACTTATTGTAATTGTTGTGGCCGAGTTTCCTATTTGTCGTGATCTCTCAAGGGAAAAAAAATATCTTTCTTAGAGGACAAATTAGAAGGTTGATTAGGGCCAAAATCTCTTAGCCAATTGGAAAATGAATTGTTGGGCCAAATCAGAGGCCAAATTGTTCCTTTTGAGGTATATCAAGAAACTTGAATTTATGGGCCACATTTCCTAGTCGAATTCTCAGTGAAAGGGCTAAGTTGATTCAATACTTTGGGCAAGCATTTTTCCAAAGCACATTGTGAGGTTCTATCTTAGAAATTTATGTAAAATTCCTCCAAATAACTCATTTTTTAAATAATGTCGGAGTTGTGACATTTCATTTGGGTTGCATAATTTATTTGAATTTTTGGTGATTTTTATTGTGATATTTTTTAATAATTTTGTGGCATTCTTGAGAAAAAAATTCATGCCTTAAATTTCTAAGTCAAAACCATGAAATTTTAATTAAATTAATAATTAGGGTTATTACATTGGTATCAAAGTTGGTTTTCCTACCATCCTAATGGGTTTTATTTGAGAAATCTTGCAGCAAAATCATGCCAAAGATTAAGTTAGGTGCATACACAAATATTTGTAGGGCCGAGTTTATTTTTTGAGGCTAAATTTATTTTTCTAGGCTAAATTTACTTTGTTGGGCCAAATTTCTCTTATTGGGCTGAATTTCTTTTGTTGGTCCAAATTAATTTTGTATGGGTTTTTTTGGGTAGTTTAATTGTCCTTAAATTACTTCATTAATTGTCAACCAAGGTTTCATGTAATTATGAGATGTATGTGCACCATATATGCTAGGAATTCTAGCTTGAAATGAAAATGATCTAAGTGTGGATAAATATTAAACGAAATTAAAGAGTTGTCACACACATGTTCTTTCCATTAAAGCTACATCCAAACCAAATGCAAAACTGCATTGAAAAATAATCTAGAACTTAAAATCTCAACTTATTCTAACTGCGGAATTGAAAGCCTAACTCTAATTGAAAAATTGGAAGTCTATTCTTAGTTGCAGAATGGAAAAGATTAATGCTAAATTGAAAAAAAGAAATTGAAACACTACTTTGCAGAAAAGGGAATTAACTCTAATCGAAAAAAAGGAAACTTAATTATGATTGCAAAAAGAAATGTGCTAATGCAAATGCTTGCAGAAGCGAAATCAAATGAGAACTTGTAACTTCCAATGATCACTGATGTGTGTATATTACTCTAAAAAGAATTTCTTCATCATCCAAAAAATTAACTAAGTAATGAAACTAAATTGCTAGAAGTAAATGCGTATGAGAATAAAATCTTTTTGGTATTTCTTTTTTATGAGTGCTTTGAAATCAAACCAACAAATGATTAAAATCACGTAGCTGAGATGTAACTATTCAAATTAACACAAAGAAAACTGTATGAAATTGCAAATTGAATGTAAGAACTATCTATAATGTAAAAAAAAAAAAAAAAACAACTAATGAAAACTAATTATCCTTACAACTCTTCAGGGGACCCTCCCTTAAGCGTATGTTTGTCAGTAGTCAAATGATTTCTCAACCACACATTGAAAACATAGGATTATATTAATTCAAAGCATAGTTTCACAATAGTGGAAATAAACCACAATCAAACTAAACTTTTTGGTTTCACCTTATGGCTTTTTATACAATTTTTCATAAACTAAATTAAGACTCTTATGCGTAGAGGCAATGGAATTGTTCTATCATATAAGAAGTAAATGTAAATTGCAACTTTATCTCCTCATGATCTGCTATTAGAAGAGAAAATCATGAGGGATTCTTCTCGAATCATATCCTCGCGATCAAACAAGTCTCTTGCACACTCACCTGATCTTGTCGTGATCTCCTTCCGCACTTTGCTTAACCATTGCACCATTATAGCTTGAGTTTGACTTTGGGTTTGACTCTTAGATCTCTCGATCTTTGTAACTTGCTAAGCCATGCCAATAGGTGGTCATCCATGTGGTGAACATTTTTCATCTTTAGATACTTTTCATCCTTTTTATAGATGCATTGCAACATGTCTAATCATGGATATGGCTACAGAATTCAACATTAGCTACAGAATGATCAAAATTATGTAATTATGGAGATGTTTTCATTATAATTCATACATAAACATATATTCTAAAACATGGATGATTAATACCTTTGATAAGCTCAAGTAAATCTGAGATGACCTTGATTAAGATGAGACTACTGTAAAATGGTCACAAAAAGATAAAGGAGAGGGAAAAAGATGGTGAAAATGAAACAATTTCAAACTTCAACATTCCCCACACCAAAGGTCTTGCATGTCCTCATGCACCAAAAATTCAAAATGGGTTCTTCTTTCTTCTTCAATGTAATATTTCTGAAGCTTGTGCAAGCACATCAATATTAGTGCTTTCCTTTCTCTTTTAAATGCTAAAGGTAGCCCTTGGTCTCTTCATGAAAATTCTACTATGAAATCCCCTAATCTTATTCTTAAGGAACCTATTTATTGCTTTGAGTTTCTTATTTTTCTTGTACCAATGGAAGAGATGCAAAAGTATGTTATCATTCTGAGTTCTTAATATTTCATTTTGTACCTTTATTGCTTCCATTTCCTGTGTAAGATGCTTATTATGAATTTCTAGCTCATATATGTCATGTTTTAGAGAAGCCTCAAGTCTATGGTCTAATAAAGGGGTTTCATTGAATGCATTCTATTGATTCTTGAGAGGAGATTACCTTCTGTTGTGCTCTTTGTTCTAGGGATTCCACATAATCATAAATTTCTTTCTGAACTGGATCAATGTCTGGTGTTTTCCTTGTTGGGCTCACTGTGTGAGAAGGTGTTTTTTATCCTTCTTCTTCAATATCAATCATTTCTGGAGACTATGTATTTGAGAGTTTTAAAATTCTTATGCTTCTTCTTAACTTTATCCCTGACTCTGTAGTGTTTTGACTTTTCCTCTTTTTTCCAATTTGTTCATGTTTCTCTTTCTCTGGTTCTTCATGATCTTCAGGTGGTTTAGAATTTGAGCTAGATTTCTTCCTTCTAAGACTTTGATTTTCATTTTTTTGTTTACATTTTTCGAAGTACTAAGAGAGAGGAGTGTCATATTCAAATGGGTCTTCTGGTGCCTCTATTTTATTTTTCTCAGAATTCTGTTTTTCAATCTCCTCTTCAAGGTTAGGGTTTGGTTATTACCTGCGTCAACTTATTGTAACTCTCCTGCTTGTTTATTCCTCTTGAACTTCTACAAAGTAGTTACAAACCTGAAAGTCCTGCCAATTATCTCCCTTAGCTTCTAAATGTGCTTATATTAAAATTTTGATCAGTCCATGATGGTAGAGGGAATTATTAATGAATTTATACTCTATTTATATACTAGATGCCATCTTTCTAAGAATATGGAGCAAAAAGTAGGGCAGATTGATTTCATTTCCATTAATAAAATGCATAAGGAGTCAAGCTTGATATAAAAACATGGTTTCTAACCTTCCATCACAGGTTAAAAATTTTTGGATAACCAACAGTAAATTTCTCCATTTCCCTTTTAATGTTGTAACTGGAATTCCTGTTTTAAATATGGATATATCCATACCTGGTTCTATGTGGAAGTTTACCCAAACATTCTCATTGATTTTCCCATTCTTCAACCAACTTTCTCCATTTTTGAGAAATTCCATAGCTTTTTCCATGATAGACTCTATGAAGATGAGCTTGATGTCACCAATTTCTGCCTTGACCCCATTAAAATCCTGAGCAAAATATTTAGTGACCTATGTCTCATGCCCATCAAAATTTTCAAAGAACCTAAGCCACCCTAATTGCTGCAATTGATCTCTAACTCTCGGGTATGTAGAAATTCCTTGTAGATTCAAACTGTTAATTGTAATATGTTAAAACAATAGACTTGAATCTACTATACTCATCAACAAAAACAACTAAATGATCGTGAAATCATGAAGCATACAAGAGAAATAATTCAATTAACACATAACATAATGATTTCCTGTGGAAAGCCACAACTAAAAGCCCCTGCTATCTGTATATTGCATTAGTAAAAAAATATGAGAATATTACAATGCTTTTCTCAAGCCCAAGAAACTTCCTCATTTTCTCTATCTATCTCACAACTTCCTAGGCTAAGTCTGGCCAACAATTAGCCAATTTCCTAACCTTCCAAGCTCCTACTTCCTTGTGTTTAGGCCCTTATTTAATAAGAATTTTCCTCCATTGGATTACGCAGTTCCTTTAGGCTGTTCTTCTAACTACATGCACCATCCGTACAATTCAGATGATTATACAACTGATTATACACTGTCCCTGAACTCCAATCTCAATTGGGTCTTTCTCAGATTTGACATGCATGAGTTAATTATGAGTGTATCTTCAGTTTACTAGTTGATCACTACAAGCAGCACCATACCCGATTGTAGTCATCACCACACTACACTTCAGGTAGTACCACATTGCACTTCAAGTAACACCACACTTGACTGCAAGCAACACCACACTACTAAGCCTCCCACTAGTTCCTCCATCAGTTGGAACTAGTTTAACTGTCTTTAACTCAGTTAGATTGAATTAGTTCATTACAACTCAAAATAAACTCAACTAGTGCTCCTATAATGGAGGAGACACTCTACATGAATCTAGTTAGACCCTCAATTTGAATTAACTGAGCCAACTAAGTCAAATTAACTTAGTTAACCAATACAAGTTGTCATGAGATGTGGAATTACAATTTTATTCCCAATTTAATTCAAGGACAAATTAAATCAGGATCTTTCTTGATGTTATTTTTAAAATTTATTGTTTCTATTTTCAACACTCCTTGTCAACAAGAAATGGGTTCACATCTATCCCAATCCAATACCTTTGGAATGTTCTTCATGCAACACTTGTCACTATTGTTGTTGTTTCTACAATATTTGCAGCTAAAAAGCATCCGAACTAAATAAACTAAATAAACTGTGTCTGCAACTATCTACTGGAAAAAAATGTGTTGTTGTTGGCTCTACTACTGAGCCTCCTTGTCTGTTGTTAACACTACTCTGCACTTCTTAGTATATGACTAATACTGGTCCTCTTGCTACTAAATATTGTGGTCTCCTATAGCAAGGTAATGATCCATGAGACAAACAAACCTCAATGGACCCTGCCCAAATTCTGAAACTCTTGGATTAAGAGTCTACATCAGTGCACCTCACTCTTGGAGGTATAGATGCATGTGCTCCCTCTGCCCACTTGGTTCTAAATCCCCCCCTACTGGAGTTCTCTGCTTGAGTGGATGTTTCCACTTTGTCTCTCCTCTACTTCTCCATTTGTGGTTGCTCCAAAACTTGTTGAGCCTTCTATTGAGGCTCCATTTTGAGAGGTCAATTATGCTCCCTCTTAAACACCAAGTCTCTAACCTTTTACTTTTTCAAAGCTTTGCATGCATGAGCTAAATCTAATCTACTCATATTGTTGTTGTTGCTTCTGCTTCTGTACTGTTGCTGCAACTACTGCAATAATGAGTCTAAACTCCCCAGATCCTAAAGTATTAGCTTCCATAGTGCTTCTCCCTCTGAAACTAGATTCCCTTTGAGTCTCAATCTCCCCATGGGAAATAGTTTTGCTCCTCATTGTTCTAATATCAATGATCACAACTTGCTTTTGTGTCACTAAACATTGGCTCGTTAATTTTCCCACTAACATCCTTTTAGCTCCATTAAGAAGTCTACACATAAGGTCTTTTGGATCAGCCCTAAACTAGGGCTCCATCAATCTACAAGGACAACTTCAAATTTTTCTCTTCTATTGTGATTTCAGCTCCGATACCATGTAGAAATTCCTTATAGATTCAAACTTCTTATGTAATATGATAAAACAAAACTATTTGAATCTACTCTATTGATTAGCGAAAACACTAATTGATGGATAAAATCATGAAACATACAAGAGAAAGAATTCAATCAACACATAACACAATGATTTCCCAAGGAAAGCCACAACTAAAAACCCCTGCTATCTTCATATTGCATTAGTCATAAAAGATGGGAAGATGACAATGCTTTTCTCAAGCTCAAGTAATGTCTGCACTATTTCTATCTGTCTCACAGCTTCCTAGGCTGACTTTGGCTAACACTTAGCCAATTTACTAGCCTTGTAAACTTCTACTTCCTCGCACCATTCAATGAGGAACTAGGCCCTTATTTAATAATAATTTTCCTCCATTGGATTGTGTTGTTCCTTTAGGCTATTATTATGACTGCATACACCATATATACAATTCGATGACCATACAAATGATAGTACACTGTCCCTGAACTCCAATCTCAACTGGGAATTTCTTAGATTTGACATGCATGAGTTAAATATGAGTGAGTCTTTAGTTTACTATTTGATCACTGTAGGTAGCACCAAACTCGATTGCAGGCAACACCACACTGCACTTCATGCAACACCACACTGGAATTCAAGCAACACCATACTCGACTGCAGGAAATACCACACTACTAGACCTCCCACTAGTTCCTCCATTAGTTGGAACTAGTTTAACTGACTTTAACTCAGTTAGACTGAATTAATTGGTTACAACTAAAAATAAACTCAACTAAGGCTCTTGGTGGGCCCCAGTATTGTAGCAATGATGCTGCAACTCCTAGGACTCCCTTCTTTACTTTTATCAACCCGGTTGTTTGTAAAAAACTTGGAAGCAATGGTGTTGTATGCACAAGTACTAGCTCTTACTGCAGGCTGTCACTTGATCAGCTGGCACAAGTTCGCTAAGAGCTTAAGCCAACTTTTATGAGTTCTTATAAGAAGCTTTAAATTGTGATGGATGAAAGCTAACTCAAAAGAGGCTAATCTACTTGCAGAAAGGAGCGGAAAGCTGAAAGGAAATGCAAACCCTAGCAAACCCTAGTTTTACCGACTAGCCCTACTGGTGCAAGAAAAGAGATGAAAGTGGTGGAATTAGATGCCATTGACTATTGGAAAAGTAAAATTCATGTGACTAGGCTACTTTTGAAGAGAAATATAGAAAAAACATCTTTTTGCATTTTTGAGTAATTTTGCAGAATTATTATGCATGTGCTTTGACTATTTTTTACTGTGCAGAGGTTGATTGGTGAAAGGAAATGGAGTGGGTTCTTGCAGGAGGTTGGGAAAGTGAGAAGAGGGCCTAGGGGGTCCCTAACACCCTTCCAAAGATTTTCATAGTGATCGGCTCGAAAAACAGCTCACGTGAACTTCTACAGGAAGTCTGCAGGGGTTGTACAGGAAGATCCGAAAGAGGATTTTGGAGGGTTGATGGTGGAAAAATGGTGGGAAAGTGGAAATGGAGGTTGGATAATGATGTTAAGGGGTCTAGGACCTGGTGAATGAGGCTAAGGAGTGATTAAGGTGATTGGATTTGTTCAAGGATGGAAGGAGCAATGATGCACAAGAATGTAGAAATTAGGGCAAAGTGGGAAAATGTGCAAATGAAGGGAAGGAATCTTGGATTAGGGGTTGGAGCAGGTTGTATGATGGAGGAAGGGTAGGCAGGGAGGTACCACAAGTGTTTTTCACACTATTTTCCAAACTGATCAACAAAGACTAGGAAAACCAAAGATCTAGCTATTTTGACCTACTTTGACCTAAAACCCTGAAACATGATGAACAAAAGTTTATTGGTAGAAAATTATGCAAGATAACTATGGAAACTAGCAAGAATAGATTCTAAACATGCAAGTACAAATCATTCCCCTTGTTCTTCCACGAATTTGGCTGCCAAGTGCTTATTAAACCTTTGATTTTGTCTCAAAATTGACCAAAAATCTGCATAAAGCACACATTAGACTTTTTGGCATAATGACTAACCCAATTCACTCTATTAGCATAAATATAATAAAAAAAATATGCAATAAAATAATGAGAATGGTGGATTAAGTCAAATTAGGAGGCTAAATGAGCTTATATAATTACCCATTTCTGGGGCTCATCATCTCCCCCTACTGAAAGTGTTGCTCATCCTCTGAGCAACTAATCTATCTCTTCATCTTTGATGGCCCTGGTGGCCTCCCTATCATCCCAAGCTTCTAATGTGGTCTACTCATGTGTGCCATAAAATTTTGCCTTCTTATCCATGTCCTTCCACTGCTCCTCCTATTCTGCTTGTTTGAATTCTTGTGCTTTTCTTGACCTTTAAATACAAGGAGGTCTGCCTTTTTCTTTTTCCTTTTTTGTTTTTTAGGTGTGCTTAATGCAGCAAGCACAGCTGCTGCTTCCCTTGCCGACATTGGAGGAGATTTCTCTTTCTGTTGTTCTTTTCCTTCACTTCATGTAGAAATCTCTATGCCCCCTGTTTATGTTTGTGTCCCTGATATCTCAGGGTGTGTCTCTTCTTCCTTTTTTTCCCTCTTCTTTTGTCTTCTCTGCCTCTGTTAGCTTTTCTTCCTCACGCTCTGTTTTGGTTTTCTTCTCATCTTGTTTAGTTTTTGCCTTCTCTACTTTAGTCTTTTTATTTTATGTTCTGGGTCTTCCTTCTTATCTTCTATTTTGATTTCCTCCTTTGTTTCAAGTTCTTCTTTCTCCATTTTGGTATTTTCCTATTTTTCTATTTCCTCCTCATCTTCTCCTGCCATATTTCTAAAAATATTCCTATCATGATGTGTAGTGACTACTGGAAATGTTCAGGTGAGGAGGGAGGAAACAAACTTTCAAAACCGGAAATAGAGAAATGGCTGAGGTTTGTCTTTCTGGAATCAAGAATTTCTCATGTTCTTCTTTTTCACAACATCAATTTGCAATTTTTCTTCAAACTGTTTCCAACTTGAATTTGCTTCTCGGTTTTTGAGAAAAATCAATACTTTTGACAGAACAGAGAATATTTATAACACAATGTTTTTCTTCAGGGAGTGGACAGTCTTGCAAATTTGGTTTTTCACAGGTTGGCTTCTATGGTTGCATCCCTTTTTTTAGAAGAATGTGAGAAAGAAAGAGGCAGATTTTGGATGCAGAGCAGAAAAACGGAGAGACTATGTAGAACTCAAAGAAGGAAAAAAATACAGGCAGACTTTTAAGCTTCACTTTCCTTTCTTTCAACCCAATACTGTATTTTTAATCCCCACCTTATATAAATATATCATATGCAGAGAAGTTTCCCGAGCTTACCTCTTTTCAAGTTCGAATTTTGACAAAAATCTCAAATTTTCTGGCTGCAGAACTGCTCTCTACCCTTCCTATAGAAATATTCTTGTAGACAGTGTTCCTGTAGAATGAAACTATGCTTCCTGTAGAGCCCGATAGGTGGGAGATTTAAAAAAAAAACAGGCAGAAATCTAGCGGCGGACGACTGGTTAGCTGCTCTGGAAGTGGTAGATGCGTACTCCAATCGAGAACATCGTGAAAGCACAATGAATGAAGAGTGGTGAATGCATTAACTGAGTTGTCTTTTAATTGCTGGTGTGATTCGTGGTGAGGAGATGAGGTGGCCGGATGTACATTGGCCCCATGCAAACTGCAGTGCTATTATGAAATTGTATGCTATTTTCTCGTAATCACTTCCATCAATTACGTTGGAGTTTAAACAACCACCACTACCTGTTTTCAGTTTTCTTCCCGAGATGGCTGAGCACACATGCCGATTGCACCCACTGAGTGTTGTTTGAACTAGACGAGGCATTGTCTAAACTGGATGAGGGTGGCCAGTTAGCTGGTCACCGATCTTGCTTAATCACAACCATCTCACCGTCCACACAGTTCTTAAATTACATTCATGCAACAAAGGAACGTGTTTATTCACGTACTTGGAAGTCGAATGCATTTGCTGTGAGGTGTTGTGTCCTTCCTTTCTGTTGCATGCCTTTGTTTTTGTGGATGCATGCTAGGTTGGTTTTTGACGATACGTGGCTATTTTTCTTGTGCAGGTATCCTCTGGCTAGATCTAAGCTGCAGGAGTCTGTTTCAATGTTCAGATTTGCACCCTCATGCCGCTGATGCTAGATTTTTGCAGGACAACGACTTGTTTTGTCCACAGCTCCCAAACGATAGACCGGATTGACCTGAAACTTTTTGAGTATGTTCCTATCATCATTATGCACCTCCCATAGCAAAATTGTGGCCAATGGATGCACGAATTTCGAGAAAAATTGAAAATGGTTGAATGTGACAGAGGTTAATTTCTCAGAAACCGTGCACTGGAATTGGTTGAAATTGCTTGGGTAGGTTACTATCAGCCATATGCATCTCCCCATGAAATAGGTTTTGAAATGGATGCACGGCTATGGATAAAATGCAAAAATGGCTGAAGGTGATGGAGGATGATTTCTTGGAAACTGTCCACTAGAATTGGCTGAAATTGCTCGAGCATGTTTCCATCATCTCTATACAATTTCCCATAAAACAATTTTTTAAATGGATGCACGGTTTTCAAGTTAGGGAAAAAACAAATTTTTGCTCTATGTATTTTTGTATCAGAGCATTATGCAGTTTTTGCACAGTAAGGAAAAAATGAGCTTGGGCTGTAATGTAGACTTGGGCCTCGGTTGATGAGGAATATAGATGGAGGGTAATAGGTATGGCGAGTGAAAAACTGCTACTTGATTTGTTATTAAGGAGTTTTTGCTGGCAGTATGAAGAAAACATGATTTCTGTGTGTGACTGTACAGGAACATGAAAAAAATGAGTTCAATGGAGGTGTACGGAGAGGGAAAAAGGTGACATATGGTGATGGATGGAAGCAGACATGTTTACAGGCCTCATGGACAGATTCCCAACCTTCGAGTCCTCTTCGGAGATCAATTTCGGCTTGTTTGTAGGCTCTACAGGATCTTCTTGTAGAAGACACAGAACTTCTTGTAGAAGACACAAAACTTCTTGTAGAAGGTGAAATCTTAGTCTGAATGAGACCAAATCTTAAGAAAGGGTATGGTCATGGAGGAATGGATTGTGAGGGATGCTAGCAGCCTAGTGCTGATCTCTATCTTTGTCTTGTGCGATCCTCCTAACCTGCAATGTCCTTCTTACAACCTGCAATTATTCAATACATTTTAGGTTTATTTTTCTTTTTCTCTTTTCTTATTTTTTTTTCTCTTCTTTTGAAAACAATTAGGGTGCCTCATGGAAGTTTTCACTCTAATTGCCTACCCTGGGTGCCCCAAAGGGAGGTTTTCACCTAGGGATCTTATTCTTTTTTTCTTTTCTCTTTTTTCCAACCCATTGACTGCGTCATGGAGGTTTTCAATCAATGAGCCAATTCGAGGCGCCTCCAAGGAGGATTTCACCTTAGATTTTTATTTTCCTCTTATTTATTTATTTATTTATTTTTTTCCTACCCTACCCTACTTGAAAAACAAAATCATTTTCAAGTATAAGAATACTTCCAATGGAGCCATGTGCACATCAAGATTAGAGACAAAATGATGTGGAATCTTGAAATGCATGCTTTGACAGGTATCCGGATTTCAGAGACCAAATGATTTGACTTTGAAACGATCAAACATAGCTGAGGAAGAGAGTACTACTGCAACTTAGTGATCTTCTAGAACCATATCTTAATATAGCTTTGTTATCCTTGGTCCTTTTGCTGATCTGGATCATTCTCCATATCTTCTTCTATCAAGACCTTCACATCTTCCTCTTTTTGCTGATTTTTCTCTTGAATACATGGAGGATTTGATGGTAACCATGAGGGAGCTCTCTTGATCTCTGATTCTAATATCTTTTCTTCATCAAGTGCAGCCCATGGTTCTTTGATCTCCTCTTTTGAATTTTCTTTTGTTGGATGTGGTCCGTCAATGCTGTCAATATAATCTCTTTCTTGCAATACTCTTCCTGAGCCATGGTGAATATCATTGAGCTCAAAAGGAGTTGTTTGGAAATGTTGTGCCTCAACATTATAATTGGGTTGAGCTACTCCAATGTGCGGGTTTGGAAATGGTGGTACGGGTAGTTGAGTGGGGGTGTATATTTGAGATGGATGTGGATGGAGTTGTGGTTGGGTAGGTGGTTTCCCACTATATACTTGCTAAGCCTGCCTGTTATTTGGGTTTGAGTTCGGTTGAGCAGGAATTTGGGGTTGCCTTGGTGGAACAGGAGGCGATGGTTGTGGTTGAGCAGGTGGTGGAGGAAAAAGAGCGGGAGGAGTGTTGTACTGGGGCCTCCACCCCTGATGAGGTGCATTCCACTGAGGTTGTGGCTGAGCGTAGGGGTGAAATGGATGAGCAAATGGTTGGGCATAATATGGAGATGTGAAGGACCAAGGAGGAGGTGTGGACTAGGAAGGATGAGTAGGGTGACCCCAAGAAGGCATGGAAGTGGCTTGATAGGGGTTGTAATAGTTCTTGGATATCTCTTGCATTCCCTGCTGGTAAGGTATGGGTCCATGTGGCATCATTTGGTTCATATAATAGAGTGGTTCAGTGGCTCCTTTGGCCCTCTAATATGCAGCATTAATTCCGGGCAAGGAGGGGCACTGATTTGTAGGATGGTCTTTTTCACAGACAAAACACACTTCTATAGAGTGCAATGTACATTCATTCCTAGGATGCTTTCTAGTGCACCTAGGACAAAAGATGGCAAAAGCCCTCTCGGCTTCCTCTTGCTTCCTTTGGATCCGCAAGGTATCCATTTGCATGTCAACCATCTTCCTTATCTCGCTCTTGCAATCTTCCCACATATTTTCAATTTCACCTTCAATGGATGAGTTGGACGAAAAGGTACTGCTCCCAACATTTCTGTTTTCAACCATTTGCTCCAGAGGAATTTTTTCTTCTTATTCTCCCCTAGAGGTTCTTCAAATATGTCTTGCTATCCACCTAGGGGTTCTTCTTAATCACAACCATCGAATAAGAGAGAAGGTTGACTCTGTGAAGTAGTGGGGGTGTTGTGCAAACATTTTTCTGACTTATCTCTACTCCTATGAGGCATGAAAGGAAATCTTTTTAGTTGATTTTTGTTTTTTTTGTTTTGTTTTGTTTTGTTTGTTTTGTTTTGTTTTGTTTTTTTTTTTTTTTCTGCTTGTACCTGCAAAACTGAAATTGATTAAATAACAAATTGCAACTAACTACAATAAACCTTACTGAAATGAAAATTGCAAAATTGAAATGAAAGCAGGAGATGAGTAATCTATGTCGCTGAATTGAAATTGTAGAATTGAAATGCTAATCTACACTTGCAGAATTGAAATTGCGGAATTGAAATGCTAATCTATGAAAGCTGGAAATATCTAATCTATGCTTGTTGAAATGAAATGAAAGTAGGAAATTTCTAATCTACTTTTGCAGAAATAAATTTGCAGAATGGAAATAAAACAACTACTCTACTCTTGGTGAAATAAACTACTTAGCAGAAGGTTGTAGTAGAAAATAGAAGAAAAGTAGCAATCACCAATACTCTGACGCTTTCCTGGAAACAATGCCAAAAAGAGGATGGGCCCCAGTATTGCACCAATGATGCTACAACTCCTGGGACTCCCTTCTTTACTTTTATCAACCCGGTTGTTCGTAACAAACTTGGAAGCGACGGTGATGTATGCACAAGTACTAGCTCTTACTGCAGGTTGTCACTTGATCAGCTGTCACAAGTTCACTAGGAGCTTAAGCCAACTTCTATGAGTTCTTAGAAGAATCTTTTAACTGTGATGGATGAAAGGAAACTCAAAAGAGGCTAATCTACGTATAGAAAGGAGCGGGAAGCTGAAAGGAAATGCAAACCCTAACAAACCCTAGTTTTACCGACTAGCCCTATTGGTGCAAGAAAAGAAATGAAAGTGGTGGAACTAGATGCTATTAACTATTATAAAGGTAAAATGCATGTGACTAAGCTACTTCTGAAGAGAAATATAGAAAAAACATCTTTTTGCATTTTTGAGTAATTTTGCAGAATTATTATGCATGTGCTTTGACTATTTTTTATTGTGTAGAGGTTGATTAGCGAAAGAAAATGGAGTGGGTGCTTGCAGGAGGTTGAGAAAGTGAGAAGAGGTCCTAGGGGGTCCCTAACACCCTTCTAGAGAGTTTCACAGTGATCGGATCTAAAAAAACCAATCACGTGAACTTCTACAGGAAGTCTGCAGGGGTTCTAAAGGATGTTCTACAGGAAGATCCGAAAGAGGATTTTGGAGGGTTGATGGTGGAAAAATGGTGGGAAAGTGGAAATGGAGGTTGGATAATGATGTTAAGGGGTCTAGAACCTGGTGAATGAGGCTAAGGAGTGATTAAGGTGATTGGATTTGTTCAAGGATGGAAGGAGCAATGATGCACAAGAATGTATAAATTAGGACAAAGTGGGAAAATGTTCTAATGAAGGGAAGGAATATTGGATTAGGGGTTGGAGCAGATTGTATGATGGAGGAAGGGTAGGCAGGGAGGTATCACAGGTGTTCTGCACACTATTTTCCAAAACTGATCAACAAAGACTAGGAAAACGAAAGATCTAGCTATTTTGACCTACTTTGACCTAAAAACCAGAAACATGATGAACATAAGTTTATTTGCAGAAAATTATGAAAGATAACTATGGAAACTAGCAAGAACAGATTCTAAACATGCAAGTACAACTGGTATCAACTTTCCTAACTAAAAATCTAACACTGGCAATTGCATGAAGAGGCAAAAACAATGTTTTTGTGGCAGCAAGTATGCCTTGGTCTCAGCTCATGGTCCCAAGGAGGGAGAGATGAGATCAAGTATTAATTGGTGGCCTTTTTGTAGGTATTTTCCTTTACCAATCTATCAAATCAACCTGAAGCATGAAAATCTATCTCAATCATAAAAAATGACCTAAGTAACAAAGCAAGATTTTAATCTAAATAGTAGAAATTATTCTAGGAATGCAACAAAAAACATATAAAAGTACACAAAGGAGGTACTGACACTTGGGTTGCGCCCAACCCCAAGAGCTACAACCTCCTAAGAAAGATCAGAGCTGGTGCAAAGCTGGATTCATCTTTATTGATCAAGAAATAATAGTTACATCCCAAAATTGTCTACAAGAAAAAGCTCAAAAATATGTTGATACAAAGCTGCACTAAAATGCGAAAATGGACTAAAAAAATGACTAACCTAATAACTAAAATCTAACTAACATCTGAATATCTCCACTAAGGCCCTAAGCTTTCTTATTTATACAAATTGAGGACCCCAACAGTCCTCCTAAACTTTAGGAACTCGACTGCCAAAACTTGCAGTTAACAACAGTCCTACTTGACTTGCTTGGCTGCCCCTTGTGCTACGAGTTTTTGATGGAGAATTCGAGGTAAGAGCTCATAAATGAAGGGGACACCTCCCTACAAATCCACCCCCTTATTCTTCCGCAAATTTGGCTGCCAAGTGCTCATTAAACCTTTGATTTTGTCTCAAAATTGACCAAAAATCTGCATAAAGCACACATTAGACTTTTTGGCATAATGACTAACCCAATTCACTCTATTAGCATAAATATAATAAAAAAACATGCAATAAAATAATGATAATGGTGGATTAATTCGAATTAGGAGGTTAAATGAGCCCATATAATTACCCATTTCTGGGGCTCATCAGCTCCTATAATGTATGAGACACTCTACATGACTCTAGTTAGACCCTCAACTTGAATTAACTGAGACAACTAACTTGACCTAGGTCCTAAAGTCAAATATAGCTGTTATGTAGCCGTTGGAGTCTCTGCTCAGTCTATTTAACTTGCTAGGCCAGATCTGTTTCTTCAACTTGTCCTGACGATGAACCACACTGGTTGGTTCGAAACGCGTCGACAATGATCTTTTTATGTGATTTATGCAGAAGCTCTTTTTACAACTAAGTTAAATTAAATTAATTAACTAATACCAATTGTCATGAGATGTGGAATTACAATTTTATTCCCAATTTAATTCAAGGACAAATTAAATCAGGATCTTTCTTGATGCTATTTTTAACATTTCTTGTTTCTATTTTCAACACTCCCTCTCAACAAGAAAGGGATTCATATCTATCCCAATCCAGTACCTTTGGAATGTTTAGCATGTAACAATTGTCACTATTATTGTTACTACTGCAACATCTGCAACTAAAAAGTATCCAAACAAAAAAATTGAATCAATTGTGTCTGGAACTATCTACTGGAAAAAACCATGCTGCTTTTGACTCTTCTACTGAGTCTCTTGCTCTATTGTCAACACTGCTCTGCACTCTTCAATGTCTGACTAACACTGTTCCTCCTGCTACTGAATATTATGGGCCCCCATAGCAAGGTAATGATCCACGAGACAAACACACCATAATGGACCTTAGCCAAATTCTAAAACTCTTGGACTAAGAGTATACATCGCTCCATCTCACTCTTGGAGGTATAGATGCATGTGCTCCCTCTGTCCACTTGGCTCAAAATTTCCCCCTACTGTAGGTCTCTACTTGAGTGGATGTTTCCACCTTGTCCCCTCTCTGCTTCTCCATTTGTAGTTGCTCCACAACTTGCTGAGGCTTCTGAGGCTCCATTTTGAGAGGTAAATTATGCTCCCTCTCAACCACCAAGTCTTTAACCTTGGCCTTTGCTCCTCAAGGGTTTTCATGCATGAGCTAAATCTAATCTACTCATATTGTTGTTACTACAACTTCTACACTACTACTGCAACTACTGCAATAATGAGTTTGATCTCCCTAGATCTTGAAATACTAGCTTCCATAGGGTTTCTCTCTCTGAAACTAGACTCCCTCTAAGTCTTGATCTCCCTGTTAGAAATCTCTCTGCTCCTCACTTTTCCAATATCAATGATCATAACTCCCTTTTGTGTCACCAAACATTTGCTCACAGATTTGCCCACTAGCAACATTCTAGCTCCATTAAGAAGTCTTCTATTGTGATTTCAACTCTGATACCATGTAAAAATTTCTTGTAGATTCAAAATTCTCATGTAATATTCTAAAATAAAAGACTTGAATCTACTCTACTCATCAACAGAAGCAATAATTGATCAATGAAATCATGAAGCATACAAGAGAAGGAATTCAATCAATGAATAACACAATTATTTCATGGGGAAAGTCAGAACTATAAACCCCTGCTATTTGTATATTGTATTAGTAAGAAAATATGAGAAGATTAAAATGATTTTCTCAAGCTTGAGAAACCTTTACACTATATCTATCTGTCTCACAACTTCCTATGCTGACTCTGCCCGACACTTAGCCAATTTCCTAACCTTCAAAGCTCTTACTTCCTTGCACCGTTCAATGAGGAATTAGGTCCTTATTTAATAAGAATTTTCCTCCACTGGATTGTGCAGTTCCTTTAGGATATTCTTTTGATTGCATGCACCATTTGTACAATTTTGATGATCATATAAATGATAATACATTGTTCCTCAACTATAATCTCAACTGGGTATTTCTCAGATTTGACATGCGTGAGTTAATTATGAGTGAATCTTCAGTTTACTGGTTGATCACTGTAGGAAACACTACACTCAACTATAGGCAACACCACACTGCACTTCAGGAAGCACCACATTGCACTTCAAGTAATACCATACTTGATTGTAGGAAACACCACACTACTAGGCCTCCCACTAGTTCCTCCATCAGTTGGAACTAGTTTAACTTTCTTTAAATCAGTTAGAATGAATTAACTAATTACAACTCAAAATAAACTCAATAAGGGCTCCTATAATGGAGGAGACACTCTACATGAATCTAGTCAGACCCTCAACTTGAATTAACTGAGAAAATTAAGTCAAATTTGTAGGAATTTACAGGGTAAGTTCCTCAGACAGAACACCAAAAGGACACCGCTCACAAACAGATCACAGATCAATACACCAGTATTTTGACGTGGTTAAAACCCTCAGAGAGGGAAACAGTCCACGGCCTGCGCCAACGTGGCTACTACAGGCAATTTATTAATAAAAGAATGAAAATTTACATAAGCTTCTCTCATGCACGGTTAACCTACAAATGACCCTCCATGCGCTTTAAATAGAATTCATGGACCAATCGGGTGTCAAGCCACGGATCAAGTGTCGGTAATACCGAGGAGAGAATGAACCGTCGGATCACTACATATCGTGACCGTCGGATTGTAAGTTACAAAATGTACAACGGTAAAGAAACACACTTTACCTAACTCTATACCTAACTCTATACTAGACCAAGTTGAACTTAACTATTTCCTATGTGTCGGAATATCCTAACATCCCCCCTTAAGAACAACTTGGGATAGGATTGAAGGATTTACAAATATGACACAATAGGAGAAGGAAGGAGGCACTAGAGCCTATCCCCCCTTAGTGACAACTTCCTGAACTCCAAGCATATATCGAAGTTTAGTGAACTTCGCCTCTGTGAGAGCCTTTGTGAAGATGTCTGCAACCTGATCATCTGTTGAACAATATTGCACTTCAAGAACATGGTCATGAATGAGCTTTCTGATGAAGTGCATGTGAAGTTCAATGTGTTTGCTGCGCTGATGCTGAACTGGATCTTTGCGTAGTTGATGGCACTTTGATTATCACACCAAAGTGTAGTCGGATGCTGCTGCTCAAATCCAAATTCTGATAGGATCTGACGAAGCCACAAGGCTTCCTTACTAGCTTCTACGGCACCACGATACTCTGCTTCTGCTGACGAAAGAGAAATGGCACCTGTTTCTTACAAGCCCATGTAATAGGTCCTGACCCAAGAGTGAAGACATAACCGGCAGTAGACTTCCGATCATCAGGGTCACCAGCCCAATCAGAATCAGTGAAACCAACTAATAGAGGAGTTGCTTTGGCACTGTAATGAATCCCAAATTGTATTGTACCTCGAACATAACGAAGTATTCTTTTAGCTGCTTTCCAATGACTTTCACGGGGGTTTTGCATAAAACGAGCAACAAGGCCAACAACAAAGGAAAGGTCAGGACGAGTATGGGTTAAATACAAGAGTTTTCCTACAAGTTGACGGTATAAGGTAGCATCAACTTCAGGAGAAGTACAAGAGACTGAAAGTTTGACTCCAGACTGAAAGGGAGAAGAGCTGGCTTACAATCTTCCATGTGAAAATGATGAAGAATATCACAAGCATACTTGGACTGGGAAAGGGAAATACCCTCCTTGGATTGCAAGACTTGAAGACCGAGAAAATAGTGTAAGTGTCCTAAGTCTGTCATTTCAAATTTCTTTTTAAGGCTGGACTTCACATGGTTTATAAGGTTGGATCACTACCAGTAAGAATAAGATGATCAACATAAAGAACAAGGATGATAAGAGAGTTGCCCACTTTCTTGGTGTAGACAGTGTTGTCAAAATAACACCTAGAAAAGCCAGATTCTAAAAGAAAGCTATCCATTTTGGCATACCAAGCCCGAGGAGCTGCTTGAGACCATAAAGAGATTTCTTAAGTCGACATACAAGGCTGGAGTCTGTTTGGATGAAGCCAATGGGTTGTTCCATATAGATTTCTTCATGCAAGTCCCCATGCAAGAAGGCAGATTTAACATCCATCTGATGGAATTCCCATTTTAAAGAGGCAGCAAGGGAAAGAACAAGGCGGATAGAGTTCATTTTGGCAACAGGGGAGAAGATTTCAGTGTAGTCAATGCCTTCAACCTGTGAAAAGCCCTTAGCAACAAGACGAGCTTTATGTTTATCAACTTTCCCATCTGGTCCATACTTGGTTCTGTAAACCCATTTACATCTAACAAGTTTGCGTCCCTTTGGTATAGGAACAAGATCCCATGTATCATTTGCCAACAATGAATGATATTCTTCATTCATAGCTGCTTCCCAATGTGGATGGCCTGAAGCTTCTGCAAAAGTGTCGGGATCATGATTTACTGGAGCTTGAGCCAGTAAAGAAGAGGCTCTTTCAAACTGAGAACGTGTACGTCGCTGATCTGTAGGATCACCGGCAAGATCACCTGCTGCATCCCGAGTAGCACGGACCCATCTTGGAAGTTGAGGATCCTGAGAAGGTGGGGGAGGATTGTCATCCTCACTTTCATCACCTGAAGAAGAAATGTTTTCAAAAGTAGAAGAGATAGGAAGAGGTGGCACATCCGCCGGACTAGGCTCGTAGGCCGATTTATTTTC